>CM053031.1:175319650-175327150 GCA_028564925.1 Lithobates sylvaticus | reverse complement strand
TTCCACAAATGTGATTAGTAACAAAAGGCACTGTTACTTCCTTAAAACAATGAGTGACGAGACTGTGCTGTGAGTAAAAACAGCTGATGTGTAGTCTGCAGACAATCAGCTAAACATATACTTAGTAACAAAAACAATTATATGTATCACATTAATTCCCACAATGTTACTATGTATCATTTATGCAGTTAATGCAAGCAGTGGGGAATGTTGAATTGCTGCTATACATCTAAATAGGGATAAATAAAAAGGAAACAGGTAAAACTTCCCTTTTCTTTTCTTTTCAAGGGAATTGAAAAAGTCACGTGTCCTGTGATGCAACATGTCGGGAGGAGGAGCCTAAAGTGACGCTGTGTAAGACACGGATCTCAGCTAGGAGGAGAAGGGCGGACAGCCCCAGCTAAGAAGCCTGACCATTGAATACAGTTAACCGCGATCTGATTTCTTGGGTACACGTGAGTGCAACAACATACAAAAGGGACTTCATGTTTTATTCAGTTCAGGGAGGCTGCGCAATAGTTTTTTGTATTTTCTTTTTTTCAGCACTTGAAAAATAATCCTTTTTTCAGATGAAAATACCCACAACAAAAATCAGGAAAAGAAAGGGAAGTTTTACCAGTTTCCTTTTTATTTATCCTTATTTAGATGTATAGCAGCAATTCAACATTCCCCACTGCTTGCATTAACTGCATAAATGATACATAGTAACATTGTGGGAATTAATGTGATACATATAATTGTTTTTGTTACTAAGTATATGTTTAGCTGATTGTCTGCAGACTACACATCAGCTGTTTTTACTCACAGCACAGTCTCATCACTCATTGTTTTAAGGAAGTAACAGTGCCTTTTGTTACTAATCACATTTGTGGAACAAACACAAGCTGCTCTTCATTCACGGAGCACACACACACATCCAATCCTTTATTGTTTAAAGGAAGTAACCAATATTGATTGATCAATTTATTTATTATTGTATCAAACATTTTAATACTGGTTTGTTCACCTTTGAGCACATCTTTTCACCACACATATTAATGACATTAAGCTGCCTAGTGTCATTTTTTGGAGTATTTTCTATCTGCACGTTTGATATATTTTATTTATTTATTCACCGTTTTTATATGCATATTTTATTCATCAGTCACTTGGATCACTTATCCACTTAGACTATATATATTTTCTTCATATATTATTGACCACTTTGGACCTGCTGGCAATAGTGTATATGCACAGTATGCATTGGATGCATTTACATCGTCATACTTATAATTTCGATCTATTACATCAATAAGGTTGATTTTGCGCACCATCTATACAAACTTTGTATATTTTACAATAAAATAAATACACTTTTATTGAAATATAAAACCTAAAAAATGATGAGTTTGTGCACAGCAATATACATATTATGATTCAGAGGTTATGCATACAATCTCCGATAGAACAAAAATAGTGGTATACTCTGAATGCACAAATCATTATACTTGTCCATTCATTCTCGACATGTTTCGTCGATGTGGCTTCTTCAGGAGAATGGCGTAAGGTACAAGTTTGTAAAGGTATTTTCTCATTCTAAAATATGCATACAAATATAAACAAAGAATATCAAATTAATACATGTTAGTGACTAATGATTGTTACACATACATATAGATATGCTGCATGAGATTTGGCAATGAGTGTCCCATATGGACCCCTGATATGCGTGCGGCCTCTTACCTCCAATAGCAGAGGGTCTGAGCATCCACGAGTTCCCAAAATAGCTATCACAAAAAATCACCCAATGAAATCCACAGAATGGCATAAGAGAACAGAGACCAAGGAAAAATGGCTGGAGACCCGTAGGGGGAGATATGGGGTCTTGTTAATTTAATGATGTATCAAGTAGACCTGAAATATATAAAGTACTCCTATAAACAAGATATATAGATAATATATCACATAGACCAGAGATAAGGGAACAATTCAATACCGGCCACAAGTCTATCGAATTGCACCTACCTCATAACATCTTTTGAGAAAAGTACACTGGGGGCTCGGGTTTGCGTTTGAGGGAAAGTGGGGCATCTGTCCCTAATTAACCAACATCATAGGTATCATTTTGAGTTTCTGAAGGAGCAGACAGAGAACCCAAAGAGAGATTACATTTATTAATGCATAAATTTAGTTCTGGTCAAGAAAAATGCTTCCCAGAATGTTGCTATTCCTACCTTGAATGGGCTATAAGGATTGCCAAGGTATACTCCTAGGGCGTCATAAAGTTTCTGCAGAACAGGGAAACCCCGTCTGCAAAACGACCATGGAGTCCAAATCCTAACAATTTAAGATTGAGGGATAAGGTAAGTAGAAGTAGTCTTTATAGGTAGTAGGGGACAGTGTCCTAATGTTTCCGATAATATAATTCCATATTTACCTTGGTATCAGATCCCTAGCGCCTCCCGAGCCTCCAACTAGACCACAACCTGACAGATTGTCAGGCCGGGTTTAAGTATTCCCCCCCCCCCCCCCCGTGGCGCCAAATGCGCGGCGTGTAATGTCACGCCGTGCTGACGTCACGTGGACATAAGACGGGAGCCCGCGAAAGCCCGACTTACACACCGGAACCGGAAGTCTGCACAGTGGACAGACTTCCGGTTCATGGCATGGCGAATCCCCTGCTCACATCCTCTGCTGACAGTGGCCATGCCACTGTCAGTACAGAGTTAGGAGAGGGACCGAGTGTTGTATCGCCAGCGATGGGATGATGCTGGCGTTCAGGGCCTGGCTCCCAAGGTGGACGCATGACAAGGCGCAATCTGCCACAAATTGTGGGACAAAAGAGCGTACTGCCATGCATCCTTGTGTGTCCATACAGGTCTCCTAAGCCCAAGGTCTCAGTAATACCAATGCACATATATGTGGATTAAATGTAATTTCCCTGAAGGGGGAAAAAACAAAGGAAAAAGGAGATATTTGTGAATTTGTATATAAGAAAAAATGGGGGAAGAAGGAAAAGAAAAAAGAAAAAAAGGAGAAAGGAAGAAATAGAATATTATATAGGGCAACAAAGCACCACAAATTTCTCACTGCAGCAAATGGATTTAATTATGTCCAAAGCATATAATCAATCAGAAAGATCCTCAAATACCCCAAAGGCATTTGAGGCTAAATATTGCTAATCAGTAAACAATATAATAAACAAATAAATACATAAACAAGTAATGAATCCCCTACACAGAGGGGAAAATTTGAGGCGAGCACACTCTGGACATGAACAGGGGGAGCCGGGTAGGCCCCCCACCCCAACACCCGACCATTCCACGCCCAAACACAAAGTGTGAGGGAGAAGGACGGAGAGCCCGGAAAGGGAAGCTGGCAGAGCAAATCCAGCAGATCATAACTTAATCACAGTAAATGGTCCGGGGAAATGCCCCCCTCTCCCTCTCTCTCTCTCTCAGCATCACATGAGCCAGGTGAGTATACTTATAAAAATGGTTTGAAGCTGATCCCCTCATTGAGCCCCGGATGTCGGGTCACCTTCAATGAGTAGATCCATCTCGTTTCAATTTGCAACAATTTTTTATCCAAGTCACCTCCCCGTTCATGTTGGGGCAAGTGCTCCAAACTGTAGAACCCAATATAGTCAAGATTAGTTTGGGATACAATCCCACCTGATGACTAATGGGTGTCTCCATTTTGCGTTTGGAAATCAGGGACACATGGTCTCTTATTCGGCAGAATAGGGGACGTTTGGTTTTCCCCACATGAAAGGCTCTGCATCGACATTTCATCAGATATACTGATCCAATTGATTGACAATTTGTTCTGTGTTTCCGTGTCCATACTTTCCCATCCGGTAGGGCTATATTTTTGCCCTCCAATATAAAGCGGCAAAATTTGCATTTGCCACATTTATATGTACCAGGGACTGATCTACTGTCTCTCCCATCATTTGTATGATGACTGCAGACAAGAGTATCTCGCAAGAAGCGTGATCTCCTATATGTAATCTCCGGATATGGTTTAATATACTTAGAAATTTTATGGTCCGTAGATAGGAGGTACCAAAATTTCTTATAAATATTGCGTACCTTCCTATGTTGCCGATTAAATTTGGTAATGATTTGTGTACTGTCCTGTGTTTTCTCTCATCTGGGTTTATACATTAGGAGCTGCCTATTCAGGCCCACCACCTGGTTGTAGGCCCTCCGAAGGCATGTCCTGCTGCATTCTCTCAGCAGAAGGCGATCACGTAATAGATTAGCCTCCCGTTGGAAATCATTAAGGTGCGTACAGTTATGCTTAATCCGTAGAAACTGACTATAGGGGATACTCTTAATTAATTTTTTAGGGTGGGAGCTGCTGGCATGTAGCATACTATTACCGGCTGAGGACTTTCTGTAGAGAGTGGAGCATAAAGTTCCTTTCTCATCCACAAAGAGTTCCACATCTAGAAAGGTGATCCTTTTCTGATCATAGTTGAAGGTAAATTTCAAATTGTACTCATTAATCTGTAGTTCATTGAGGAAGGTTAGGAGGTCTTCCTTTGATCCTGCCCATATCATGAGGACGTCATCAATGTAACGGCTCCAGCATATTATGTTACCAATATCAGCAGTTCTATTTTCATCAGAAAACAGGTCCCGTTCCCACCCCCCCAGGTACAGATTTGTATATGAGGGCGCGCATTTGGCCCCATAGCAACTCCCTGTACCTGGAGGTAGTGGGAACGTTTAAATACAAAAATGTTGTGCATCAAAATAAAGTTAAACCTTTGAATTTCTTGACATGACTACATTTACCACTCCTACATTTTATGCTTTACCTAAAGTACATAAGAGCTTAACATGCCCACCCGGTCGCCCTATAATTTCAGGTTGTGGGTCACTAACAGAAAAGGCTAGTCAACTAGTTGACGAGTACCTTTATCCACATGTCAAATGTCTATTCTCGTATGTAAAGGACACTATAGAGCTTCTAAAAAGTACAGATGGACTACAGATACCAGAAAATGCCTGGTTGGTTGCCATCGATATAGAGGCCCTCTACAATTCAATACCCCACAAAAAGGGTGTTGAAGTAGTGGGGGAATTTCTGACTGAAAGAGACATTGGTTCATGGAATTATAATGAATTTGTTTTGGAATTATTTAACTTTATTTTGATGCACAACATTTTTGTATTTAAACGTTCCCACTACCTCCAGGTACAGGGAGTTGCTATGGGGCCAAATGCGCGCCCTGATATGCAAATCTGTACCTGGGGGGGTGGGAACGGGACCTGTTTTCTGATGAAAATAGAACTGCTGATATTGGTAACATAATATGCTGGAGCCGTTACATTGATGACGTCCTCATGATATGGGCAGGATCAAAGGAAGACCTCCTAACCTTCCTCAATGAACTACAGATTAATTAGTACAATTTGAAATTTACCTTCAACTATGATCAGAAAAGGATCACCTTTCTGGATGTGGAACTCTTTGTGGATGAGAAAGGAACTTTATGCTCCACTCTCTACAGAAAGTCCTCAGCCGGTAATAGTATGCTACATGCCAGCAGCGCCCATCCTGAAAAATTAATTAAGGTACCCCCTATAGTCAGTTTCTACGGATTAAGCGTAACTGTACGCACCTTAATGATTTCCAACGGGAGGCTAATCTATTACGTGATCGCCTTCTGCTGAGAGGATACAGCAGGACATGCCTTCGGAGGGCCTACAACCAGGTGGTGGGCCTGAATAGGCAGCTCCTAATGTATAAACCCAGACGAGAGAAAACACAGGACAGTACATGAATCATTACCAAATTTAATCGGCAACATAGGAAAGTACGCAATATTTATAAGAAATTTTGGTACCTCCTATCTACGGACCAGAAAATTTCTAAGTATATTAAACCATATCTGGAGATTACATATAGGAGATCACGCTCCTTGCGAGATACTCTTGTCTGCAGTCATCATACAAATGAAGGGAGAGACAGTAGATCAGTCCCTGGTACATATAAATGTGGCAAATGCAAATTTTGCCGCTTTATATTGGAGGGCAAAAATATAGCCCTACCGGATGGGAAAGTATGGACACCGAAACACAGAACAAATTGTCAATCAATTGGATCAGTATATCTGATGAAATGTCTATGCGGAGCTTTTTATGTGGGGTAAACCAAACGTCCCCTATTCTGCCGAATAAGAGACCATGTGTCCCTGATTTCCAAACGCAAAATGGAGACACCCATTAGTCGTCATGTGGGATTGTATCACAAATTTAATCTTGACTATATTGGGTTCTACAGTTTGGAGCACTTGCCCCAACATGAACGGGGGGGTGACTTGGATAAAAAATTGTTGCAAATTGAAACGAGATGGATCTACTCATTGAAGGCGACCCGACATCCGGGGCTCAATGAGGGGATCAGCTTCAAACCATTTTTATAAGTATACTCACCTGGCTCATGTGATGCTGAGAGAGAGAGAGGGAGAGGGGGGCATTTCCCCAGACCATTTACTGTGATTAAGTTATGATCTGCTGGATTTGCTCTGCCAGCTTCCCTTTCTGGGCTCTCCGTCTTTCTCCCTCACACTTTGTGTTTGGGCGTGGAATGGTCGGGTGTTGGGGTGGGGGGCCTACCCGGCTCCCCCTGTTCATGTCCAGAGTGTGCTCGCCTCAAATTTTCCCCTCTGTGTAGGGGATTCATTACTTGTTTATGTATTTATTTGTTTATTATATTGTTTACTGATTAGCAATATTTAGCCTCAAATGCCTTTGGGGTATTTGAGGAGCTTTCTGATTAATTATATGCTTTGGACATAATTAAATCCACTACTTAAACCCGGACTGACAATCTGTCAGGTTGTGGTCTAGTTGGAGGCTCGGGAGGCGCTAGGGATCTGATACCAAGGTAAATATGGAATTATATTATCGGAAACATTAGGACACTGTCCCCTACTACCTATAAAGACTACTTATACTTACCTTATCCCTCAATCTTAAATTGTTAGGACTTGGACTCCATGGACATTTTGCAGACGGGGTTTCCCTGTTCTGCAGAAACTTTCTGACGCCCTAGGAGTATACCTTGGCAATCCTTATAGCCCATTCAAGGTAGGAATAGCAACATTCCGGGAAGCATTTTTCTTGACCAGAACTAAATTTATGCATTAATAAATGTAATCTCTCTTTGGGTTCTCTGTCTTCTCTTTCAGAAACTCAAAATGATAACTATGATGTTGGTTAATTAGGGACAGATGCCCCACTTTCCCTCAAATGCACACCCGAGCCCCCAGTGTACTTTTCTCAAAAGATGTTATGAGGTAGGTGCAATTCGATAGACTTGTGGCCTGTATTGAATTGTTCCCTTATCTCTGGTCTATGTGATATATTATCTATATATCTTGTTTATAGGAGTACTTTATATATTCCAGGTCTACTTGATACATCATTAAATTAACAAGACCCCATATCTCCCCTTACGGGTCTCCATCCATTTTTCTTTGGTCTCTGTTCTCTGATGCCATTC
>CM053031.1:175232150-175309650 GCA_028564925.1 Lithobates sylvaticus | reverse complement strand
CTCTGCCATACCCTGCGATAGTCTGCCATACCCTGCGATACTCTGCCATACCCTGCAATACTCTGCCATACCCTGCCATACCCTGCCATACCAAGCGATACTCTGCCATACCCTGTGATACCCTGCGATACTCTGCCATACTCTGCCATACCCTGCGATACTCTGCCATACCCTGCCATACCCTGCGATACTCTGCCATACCCTGCGATACTCTGCCATACCCTGCGATACTCTGCCATACCCTGCCAATACCCTGCCATACCCTGCCATACCCTGCCATACCCTGCCATACCCTGCGATACTCTGCCATACCCTGCGATACCCTGCGATACCATGCTATACCCTGCGATACCCTGCGATATTCTGCGATACCATGCGATACTCGCTACGATCGAAGCCAGGATCGTTTTTTTATTTTATTTCAGGCTTTCTAGCCTAGAGGTCAGATGTGGGGTCTTATTGACCCCATATCTCACTGTAAAGAGGACCTGTCATGCCATATTCCTATTACAAGGGATGTTTACATTCCTTGTAATAGGAATAAAAGTGATCAAAAAAAATTTTGGGGGAAAAAAAGTGTCAAACTAAAATACATAAAGTAAAATGAACAATAAAAAAAAAAATAATAATTTAAAGTGCCCCTGTCCCCGTGTGCCTGCATGCAGAAGCGAACGCATACGTAAGTCCCGCCCACATATGAAAACGGTGTTCAAACCACACATGTGAGGTATCGCTGCGAACGTTGGAGCGAGAGCCATAATTCTGGCCCTAGACCTCCTCTGTAACTCAAAATATGTAACCAGTAAAAAAATTTTAAGCGCCGCCTATGGGGATTTTTAAGTAGCGAAGTTTGGCGCCATTCCACGAGCGTCTGCAATTTTGAAGGGTGACATGTTAGGTATCTATTTACTCGGCGTATCTTCATCTTTCACATTATTCAAAAACATTGGGCTAAACTTACAGTTTTGTTTTTTGTAAAGCACAAAACTTTTTTCCCCCCAAAAAATGCGTTCAAAAAATTGCTGCGCAAGTACCGGCAACGACCGCCATTGTATTCTCTAGGGTCTTTGCTAAAAAAACATATATAATGTTTTGGGGTTCTATGTAATTTTCTAGCAAATAAATGATGATTTTTACATGTAGGAGAGAAATGTCAGAATTGTCCTGGGTGCTCCAGAACACCTAATGGTGCTCCCTGCATGTTGGTCCTCTGTATGTGGCCACACTGTGTAAAAGTCTCACACATGTGGTATCGCTATACTCGGGAGTAATAGCAGAATGTGTTTTGGGGTGTAATTTGTGGTATGCATATGCTGTGTGTGAGAAATAACCTGCTAATATGACAATTTTGTGAAAAAAAAAAAAAAAAAAAGAAAAATAAATCTTGATTTTGCAAAGAATTGGGTCTCAAGAAATGAGATAGGCCGTCAGTAATTCAGGTGTGATCAATTTTCAGATATTGGCACCAATGCTTGTGGACGCTATAACTTTCACAAAGACCAAATAATATACCCCAATTTGTACTTATTTTTACCAAAGATATGTAGCAGTATAAATTTTGGCCAAAATTTATCAAGAAAAATTACAAATTTGCTAAATTTTATAACAGAAACGAAGAAAAATTCATTTTTTTACCGATTTTTCAGTCTTTTTTCTTTTATAGCGCAAAAAATAAAAAACCCAACGGTGATTAAATACCACCAAAAGAAAGCTCTATTTATGTAAAAAAAAGGACAAAAATTTCATATGGGTACAGTGTTGTATGACTGAGTAATTGTCATTCAAATTGTGAGAGCACCAAAAGCTGAAAATTGGTCTGGTTATTAAGGGTGTTTAAGTGCCCAGTGGTCAAGTGGTTAAACAATTTTGAGTTGAAAAAAAAATATAGAAAAACTTTATAAAACAAGTACATAAAGATGATGGAACAAGAACAAGCATTTTATACACAACAAAAAAAGTATATATTACAGCTAGTCTAATTATAACATGTAATAAAGATTACTTACCTTTTGAATGAAGTGCAAGTCCGCAGGTGCTGAGTTTTTCGCGGTCCTCCTTTGTTTGTCCTCCTTGTGCCTCTCGTGTGCTGGTATCGCAATGGCAAATCCAGCTGCTTGCCCATTGTTAAAATGGCGATTTTGGACACGCCCTCGTCACGTGACCGGCGTCTTCCGGCCGAAATCTCTCGAGATTTCGTGCTGACGGCGTCCCCCGTGGATTCATGGGAAGAATGCAAAACAGCTCCCAGGGGTCATTGCGGAGATGGGGGAAGAGACGAAAACACGCCTCCTCCCACGGGAGGACAGACCGGAAGCCATAGCAAGAATCACTACAGTAAGTTAAATAATTTTTATTTCTTTTTTTTAATGGTCATTTGTGCATCAGCATTGGTAACTAGTTTGAATAAGATGAAGCAGTATTTTAGAGTACCAAACCGCTTTAAGTATACCTCTTGCATGCTTGTTATGATGGCTCGGCAGGTCCCAGGTATGATGCGGCCAAGCGACTGGGCAGAGATTCCAGTTGTAAATTTGAGGTCTTCAAAACTTCGTCCAGTTGCGACAAAATGAAGTGTTGCTACCAGTCTCTGCTCCGCTGTGATGCTAGGTCTTAAGACTGTGTCCTTTTTTGTTATGAGGGGGTGACACTTTACTGAGTAGTAGCTGAAAAGACTCATCAGGCATCCTCAGATAGTTCTGATAATCATCGGGATTGTTTTCCTTCAGCTCTTGAACCAATCTCATATGAGAGAAGTTATCACGTTCTTCAGCCACTCTTTACTCCATAACCTTCACCTTTTACTTCTGGGCTCCTCTGCTTGCTGTATAGCCATCACTCTAAGCATTACTATGGCAATGCTCCTCTCATCCACATCCATATTGAAGGTTGTGCAGTAGATCTCTACTACGCACAGGGTTCGTTATGACGAGCGTACGTTGAAGGTTGTGCAGTAGATCTCTACTATGCACAGGGTTCGTTATGTAGATCTCAACTATGCACAATGACGAACGTATGTTGATCCTCTGGGCGTATACATGAAACACAGGAAGCCACAGAGCAGAGGTCAAACACACTTTTTTGAACACTTCCCTTTTCTATGCTAAAACCGCAGGAAAAAACGATACATTGAGGTTCATAAACAATTTATTGTTTGAAAATCGTTACTTACCTGATGGCGTGATCGTTTGCTCACACGAACGTATGTTCGTTTTTCGAAAGCGCACTCGGCCGATTTTTCGACGTATGGCCAGCATTACTCTATTAAAAAGACATTTAGGAAAACTGAGATGTCGAAATATCCAAGCCCCATGATCCCAATACTGGGCAATCCGAGTTTTGAACCAGGCATGATAGACCAGGGTTTCAAAGACCTGAGGCGACGGGGAATTAGCAGGGCTCTTCATTTCTCGATAGACAACCATATGATAACTAATGAAGAGATCGAACGGGCGTTCGGAGAAGATCTAGATCCATTTAGACAAATACAGCTTAAAACCTTTCTCCGAGTAATAACATCATGAATGCCAGTGGTACGCACACCATCGAAGTTTGAGAAGCTATGCCTGAAGGGGGAACCAGTTAGACACTCACTGTCATTAATATATTCTTTGCTAATTGAGCTGCAAGTCCCGCAAGAATTAGCATTTGTTCAAGCATGGGAAAGGGAGTTAGGTGTAACTTTTTCTAAAACACAGAAAAATAAGATTCTCTTGTTTACGCATAAGGCCTCCATGGCTACTAGATATCAAGAAGTGGGTTATAAAAATTTAACCAGGAGGTACAGAACCCCAACATTCCTGAACCGAATATTCCCACAAGTATCCAATCTAGGCTGGCGATGTCTGGGGGCAGAGGGCATTATGGTACACATATTCTGGCAGTGTCCGAGATTGAAAGAATTTTGGGAGATGGTGTCTGAAACAATCAAGGAAATCACGGAAGTGTCTCTTGGAGAAAATCCAGCAGCTTTTTTATTAAATGATATTCCAGTATCCATTGAAAAATATAAAAACTCCCTTTTGAGGCATTTGTTATCGGCAGCAAAAGCATGTATCCCGGCTCTCTGGAGAAGGACTGCACCTCCAATTAGAGCACAGTGGTTAGGTAGAATATCAGAAATCCAGCAAATGGAAAATCTTACTATGATGCTGAGAGAGCAGGAGGATAAATATTGGAAAGTCTGGATGCCCTATATTAAATATAGGGAACAAAATCCCTAAATCGTTGAAATTGAGTAATATAAAAGAATCCAGGGGTGCTTACGTAGGACAACTGCTGATGGTGGCAGTGGGGGGGGGGGGGGGGTGGAGGTGGAGTACTAAGGGCAGAATATACTGAATTCCCTTTTTTTTTTTTTCTTGCTTTGTTAAGGGTAGGTAGAGGAGGAAGGAAAAAGGAACAAGGGTATAAAGTAAGCGGCTACAGAGGGAATAATACAGTAATGAGAATAACTAACGAACCAATTTAAAGATAACATAACATTACCATAGTAAGTAACCTTTCCGAGAGGAAGTTGGCAATGAAATAGGATATGTTGTATTGATGTATTCAGTAGAGTTGAGCGGACACCTGGATGTTCGGGTTCGGCGGGTTCGGCCGAACTTCGGAAAAAAGTCCAGGTTCGGGACCGAACTTGACCCCGAACTCCGAACCCCATTGAAGTCAATGGGACCCGGACTTTTGAACACTAAAATGGCTGTAAAAAAGTCATGGAAAGGGCTAGAGGGCTGCAAATGGCAACAAAATGTTGTTAAGAGCATGGCAAGTGATCTGCAAACAAATGTGGATAGGGAAATAACTTAAAATAACATAAAAAAATAAAAAATAAAAATAAAATGCTGGAGGCCCCCTTCTCAGCAGAAGAGGTACAGGAAGTCATTAAGAACCTCAGAAACTCAACGGCACGATGCCGCACATATGGTGGGAATACCCCAGAATACGCACTTTCTGTAAAAAATTATTAACTTTCATCAGGAGACTGGGTGGGAGACAATGTAAAGGAACCGGAGGCACTGTCAGCAGCAACCCAATCTACTATCGCCTGTACTTGTCCTGGCCTCAACATTCGTACAGCCTCATTAGGCGCGCCAAAATACCGCTGCAGGCTCTGTCGCCTACTCGCACCTGAGGAAGCTGTTTCACTAGTGCGTGTAGCTGGCACAGATCGACCACGTCCTCTCCCTGCAACAGGAGCGCCACCAGCAGCACCACGACCCGGGCCATGTCCCCTTTTTGATGATCTCCTCATATTTTTAAAATTTATGATCTCGCCCTAAATGGGTGTTTTTGTATATAGCAGAATACACGTACAGTGTCTAAAGCGTTTATGAACACGCAGAAAATGCTATTGGGAAAAAAAAAAAAACACTGCAAAATAA
Organism: Lithobates sylvaticus; assembly: GCA_028564925.1. Classification (NCBI taxonomy): domain Eukaryota; kingdom Metazoa; phylum Chordata; class Amphibia; order Anura; family Ranidae; genus Lithobates; species Lithobates sylvaticus. The sequence goes on along the minus strand of CM053031.1, from coordinate 175,304,272 downwards.
AAATTTTTGCAATGTTTTTCCAATATCAGAATACACGGATAGTGTCTAAAGCGTTTATGAAAACGCAGAAAATGCTATTGGGAAGAAAAAAAAACACTGCAAAATTAAATTTTTTTGCAATGTTTTTCCAATATCAGAATACACGGACAGTATCTAAAGCGTGTATGAACACGCAGAAAATGCTATTGGGGGAAAAAAAACACAGCAAAATTTAATTTTTTTGCAATGTTTTTCCAATAGCAGAATACACACAGACTATGGTTTATCTCTTACTATATGCAGTGTTGGTCCTAATGGTGCACTGTGCTTGCAGGTAAAACTTTTATATGGTTTAGGAATCTCTTCAATAATTCTCTCTGCCTTTTTCCAAGGATGAGGGCTGCTCTCCAGGACTTGGACTGGGAGGGAATATTGGCATCAATGAGCACAGAACAGAAATGGGAATTCTTCAAAAAGACTGTCTGGGACCTCACTGCAAAGTATATTCCCATGAGCAATAAGTTTAAAAGGCTTAAAATAAAACCTATGTGGCTCACAGTCAAAGTTAAAAAAGCTATGAACAATAAGAAAAGAGCTTTTAAAAAATATATAAAAGTGAAGGAACACTAGTGTTGTTTAAATGTTACAAAGAATTTAACAGAATATGTAAAAAGGAAATCAAGGATGCAAAAATTCAAAACGAACGACAGATTGCAACAGATAGTAGGACAAACCCAAAAACATTCTTCAAATATATTAATAGTAAAAAGGTCAGGTCTGAGCATGTAGGCCCTTTACAAAATAATCTAGAGTGGGTGACAGGGGACAAAGAGAAGGCTAATTTATTAAATACTTTCTTCAGCTCTGTGTATACAAAGGAGCATGGGGGAGCTCATGTCCATAATGGGGGTGGTATTGACACAGCCCCGAAGGATCCACAATGGCTCAAAAGTGATATGGTCCAGAAATATTTGGACAGAATAAAGGTCTTTCTTTTGCTTAATAAAGAAACTCCCTACTCTACTCTAGCTATCTAGATCGCTCACTGATCTAACTAATTAGAAGAAAATTCAAGGAATGTGGACTGACTGACTGACTGACTATCACACTAACTCCTAAAAATCCTCTCTCTCAGCAGCACAGGAACCTGTCTATAGCAGAATGACTCTGTGTGCTGTGTGTCTGGACTATATATAGAGGCTGTCACATGCTGCACTGGCCAATCACAGCCATGCCATTAGTAGGCATGGCTGTGATGGCTTCTAAGGGCACACTAGTGAAACTAGCTTCGATTGGCTGCCCTACAGCTGTTAAAAAGGCGCCAATATATCGCCGAACACCAGACCCGAACTTACAGCCAATAGTTCGGGTTCGGGTTCGGGTCCGGGTCCCGGACACCCAAAAGTCCGGTACGGACCCGAACTTTACAGTTCGGGTTCGCTCAACCCTAGTATTCAGATGTAATGCTGTAAAATCATCCTTATCATAAAAATAAAGAATTTATATTAAAAAAAAAAAAAAAAAAAACATTTTTTGAACGCGCCCTGTCCCGCCAAGCTTGCGTGCAGAAGCGAATGCATATGAAAAACAGTGTTCAAACCACACATGTGAGGTATTGCCGTGATCGTTACAGCGAGAGCAATAATTTTAGCTCCTCTGTAACTCAAAACATGCAACCTGTAGAATTTTTTAAACATCGCCTATGGAGATTTTTAAGGGTAAAAGTTTGTCGCCATTCCACGAGTGGGCACAATTTTGAAGCGGGACATGTTGGGTATCAATTTACTCAGCATAACATCATCTTTCAAAATATAAAAAGAAATTGGGCTTTTATTCAAAAAAAGTGTATTTTTTCCAAAAAAGGTGTGCTTGTAAGACCGCTGTGCAAATTCTGTGTGACAGAAAGTATTGCAATGAGCGCCATTTTATTCTCTAGGGTGTTAGAAAAAAAACAATATATAATGTTTGGTGGTTCTAAGTAATTTAGCAAAAAAAAACAACTAATCTCAGAAAGAGGCTCGGTCCTTAAGTGGTTAACCTATTTCTGATAGGAATATGGATATAAATATTGTTCTTCATGGGGATTATGGGCGGAATATCATAGCTACACATCCTATGTAATACATTTGACCTGTTTATCATAGGAATATGGGTATATAGTTATTGTTTTGTAGGGGGATTATGGATGGAATATCATTTTTACACCTAACAACGAACATATTTAATCTATTTCTGAAACAAACATGCACATAATTATTTGTTTACATTGGTATTATGGGTGGAATATCATGGTTACACATTCATAATGAACATAATATATTTAAACAGTTTCTGAAAAGAATATTGGAAACATTTTTTTTATACATTGTTATGTATTATGGGGGAATGTCATGGTTATGCTTAATAAGGAACATATTTAACCTGTACTGTACTCTTCGCTGGTTCTCTTCCTACTTATCCAACCGCACCTTTAGGCCCCTTTCACACTGGGGCGGTTTTCAGGCGGTACAGCGCTAAAAATAGCGCCTGTACACCGCCTGAAAAAACCGGCCCCATTCACTCCAGTGTGAAAGCCGGCGGGCTTTCACACTGGAGCGGTGCGCTAGCAGGACGGTAAAAAAAAGTCCTGCTAGCTGCATCTTTGGAGCGGTGTAGGAGCGGTGTATTTACCGCTCCTATACCGCTCGTTCCCATTGAAATCAATGGGAAACCGCGGGGATACCGCCCGCAAACCGCCGCTGCAGCGGCGGTTTGCGGAGGTTTTTAACCCTTTTGCGGCCGCTAGCGGGGGTTAAAACCACCCCGCTAGCGGCCGCATACCGCGGGTAAAGCGATGGAAAGCAGCGCTAAATATAGCGCTGCTTTACCGTCGCCGCCCCGCACCGCTCAGGTGTGAAAGCAGCCTTAGCGTTTCTTACAACTCTACTTCCTCCTCTCCTCTTCCTTTCTCTGTTGGGGTCCCCCAAGGTTTGTTCTTGGACCTCTTCTATTTTCAATCTACGCCTCCTCCCTGGGTCAACTGATAGCCTCCCATGGCTTCCAATACCACCTCTACGCTGACGACACTCAAATCTATTTCTCTACCCCTCAGCTCACTCCCTCTGTCTCCTCACGTATTACTAATCTACTATCAGATATATCCGTCTGGATGTCACACCACTTCCTCAAACTCAATCTATCCAAAACCGAACTTATAATTTTTCCACCCCCATACTCCCTTTCCCCTGATCTCTCTGTCAAAATCGATGGCACAACTATCAGCCCATCCCCACATGCCAAGGTTCTAGGTGTAGTCCTGGACTCTGAACTCTCCTTCAAGCAACACATCCAATCACTGTCCAAATCCTGCCGCCTCCATCTCCGCAACATCGCCAAAATACGCCCCTTTCTAACCAATGATACAACAAAGCTCTTAATTCACTCGCTCGTCATCAATCGCCTCGACTACTGCAACTCCCTTCTCATTGGCTTACCTCTACATAGTCTATCACCTCTGCAATCCATCATGAATGCTGCTGCCAGACTCATCCACCTTACCAATCACTCTGTGTCTGCCACTCCCCTCTGTCAATCCCTCCACTGGCTTCCACTCGGCCAAATAATTAAATTCAAAATACTAACAACTACGTACAAAGCCATCCACAATTTCGCCCCCAGCTACATCACTAGCCTAGTCTGTAAATACCAACCTACTCGTTCTCTTCGTTCCTCTCAAGACCTCCTGCTCTCTAGCTCCCTCATCACTTCCTCCCATGCTCGCCTCCAGGACTTTTCCAGAGCCTCTCCAATCCTATGGAATGCCTTACCCCAATCTGTCCGCTTATCTCCTACTTTATTAGCTTTTAGACGATCCTGAAAACCCTTCTCTTCAGAGAAGCATATCCTACCCACACCTAACAACAACCGTATTTTCATTTTCTCCATCAGCCCATCCACCCACAGTATTACCTTTTGTTCCAATTGACCCTCCCTTCTAGATTGTAAGCTCCAACGAGCAGGGCCCTCTGATCCCTCCTGTATTGATTTGTATTGTAATTGTACTGTCTACCCTTATGTTGTAAAGCGCTGCGCAAACTGTTGGCGCTATATAAATCCTGTATAATAATAATAATAATAATAATAATAACCTGTATCTGAAAAGTTTATTGGTATAATTGTTTTCTACATGGGGATTATGGATGGAATATCATGGTTATACTTGACAAGAAACATTTAACATGCTCTTGATAAGAGAATGAATCAGAAATAGGTTAAATATGTTCCTATGTATGCTTAACTGTAATTTTCCACCCATAATCCCCAGGTAGAAAAACAATTATATGCAAATTATTAGAAATAGGTTAAATATGTTCTTATGTATGTTTAACTGCAATATTAAACCCATAATCCTCATGTAGAAAAATAATTATGTGTATATTCTTATCAGAAATGGGTTTAATATGTTGTTATGTATGTTTAAACTACAATATTCCACCCATAATCCCCATCTAGAAAAATAATTATATGCCTATTCTTATCAGAAATAGGTTTAATATGTGGCTATGTATGTTTAACTACAATGTTCCACCCATAATCCCCATGTAGAAAAATAATTATATGCATATTCTTATCAGAAATTGGTTAAATAGGTTGCTATGTATATTTATAAACAATATTCCACCCATAATCCCCATGTAGAAAAATTATATGCATATTATTATTAGAAATGGGTTAAATATGTTCATTGTAAAACAAAGATACACTCACTCTTTCCCTATCTATTGTGTATCACCACTGCGCTGAGCACAAACTTTAAACTAAGCCACCACTTTATAAAAACAAAATGTGTACAATAACCCTTATCTAAATGATAGGATAAGCAGCGCTAAATAAAAATCCACACCAGTGAATTAAAAAATGATAAATCCTATAGATCCACTCCAGTGAACATGAATTGCTAAATGATACTTCACTGTGCAAACCTTTCCTTGTGCATACAAAGATAATGAAATAAAAAAATATAATAATAACTTGTATCAAAATCAATTAGCACCCCAACGAAAAGGGCTGCGGGCTACCCAGCCCGATGAACAGGTCGAAACTATCCTGCCGACCCGTCACATGATAAATACTTTCTCTATAACCTAAGCCACACCAAGTTAATCTATGACTGTTTACTATTCATGTTCTTGTTTCCCCTACAAGTGAAAAACAAAAACAGGAATGATTGGAGTATTACGTATCGCCATTGCCTATGGCAAATGTTTACCTTTTTTTTATTCTTTCTCAAACATTGCAATGTAATACCCTGTCTTCCATAAATAAAGATTATTTAAAAAAAAAATCAATTAGCACAAATTATTATATAGTGCATATCACCAGATGAATAGTGATGGCAAATACATACAATATTTTGAAACAGATCACCCTGTGACTAAATAATTGTTCAACACTGAAAATAAATAAACAAAAAACGGGAATCAAGTGAATTGTTTCAAGTTCTATCAAGTTCTAACAGACAGTGTCCACTTCCTAAAAAAAATAGTTACAATCACCACTGTGAAACTTCCTGAGAAAGTAATATAATGTAACAAAGTGAAATCATAGTCCATACGTTGAATCTTCAAATCATAATCCAAATAATGATGCAATGAAAAAAACATTGACCAGTGTCTCTTGAATAAAAATCAGATTACATCTATACTCCTTCACCACACCGCTCTAGCTGTGACTCCTCTCCCCTTATGTGATTACACTGACCAGCTGTATATGCCTCACACTTTTGTGTTTGGCTGGACACGCTTTTCCCCTTTGCAGGGTTTAAATGGTATATCCAAATTTCCAATCCAGAATAAAGGGCTGGTGCCACGGCTGTTCTTATAGATGCTATGGCTGTTCTTATAGATGCTCTAATGCAACACAGAAAAGATTTGCTTCCATAGCGTGATACAGTATAAAACTTTTTTAATCACACATAAAAAACCTCTCACATTGCACTCACATCAAAAGATGAAAAAACACAGCAAATATAAAAAGTTACAGCACTCTTGAATAGCTAATGCTGAAGCATAGGTGGTCACGGCGGACCCAGGATATGCGGGAATGATGGGTGGTCTCTCACCGCTCCTTAACTGTACCGCCGCTTTACAGGGATCGATGCAAGATGTTCAGCGTCTTGTGTGTACCCCTCTCATTCGCCTAGTAGCCAAAATCCGAGGGGTACACACAAGACGATGAACATCTTACATCGGAATGACAAGACCAACAGCGCGTGAATGTGAACCTAATGCTGACACATAGATATGCAGATATTACGGTATGCCATTGATAATGGTAGAGGAAAAGGGTAGTGAATGCATAGTGTTAAAGTATGTCACAAATTGAAGTATGTATTTCAAACTGTTTTTACATTTTTTATATGGAAAAATTTAATAAAGAATAAAAAAAAAAAAAAAATGCTGACACAAACTTAGTGTATGTAGTGAGCGAGCCCGAGCAACCTGCAGCGCCAAGACAGGTAATTAAAAATGAACACTCAGGGCTAAGGCACCCACAGACCGTGGTGGGTAGTAGTAAAGGTATGGTGAACGTGCACGTATGGTATACGGGCCAGAAGATTGTGGGATGACAATCAATTAAAAACGAAACCTCAGCCCGTATGGGGCCGTAGACGTGACAGACCCTGGATGTAAGCCCTAGCTAACATGCATGCTACGAACGACAAGAATTCTACGAACGAAAATGCTATGACAGAACAACAGAGACAGATAGCAAACAAACCCTCAGGGCTGGTGTACCCACAGACCGTGGTGGGTAGACGTGCAAGTGTGATGAAATGAGCATGCAACGTATGACGTATGGTATACAGGCGAGAAGATTGTGGGACGACAATCAATTAAAAACGAAACCTCAGCCCATATGTGTCCGTAGGCGTGACAGACCTGGATGCGAGCCCTGGCTAACAGAAATGCTATGAACAAAATGCAATGACAAAAAAGAGACAGGTAGCAAAAACAACACTCAGGGCTACTCTAAGGAAAACACAAACTAGAGAAAAGAGAACAGACAGCCAACCCATGAATAACAACCCCCTTCGTACCTGACAAGTATGAGGTTGTAGGTGCAAAATGACAAGACCAACAGCGCGTGAAAGTGAACCTTATGACCACCACCCTAGTGTATGCAGTAAGCAAGCCCGAGCAACCTGCAGCGCCAAGACAGGTAATTAAAAATGAACACTCGGGGCTGATTTACCCACAGACCATGGTGGGTAGTAGTAAAGGTGTAATGGTGAACGCGCATGTATGAAGTATGGTATACGGATGAGAAGATTGTGGGACAACAATCAATTAATGAAACCTCAGCCCGTATGGATCCGTAGACGTGACAGAAATGCTACGAAACGAAAAGCTACGACAGAAACAGACAGATAGCAAGCTGAAACTCTCAGGGCTAGTTTATCCACAGACCGTGGTGGGTAGTTGTAATGTTGTAATAAAATGAATGTGCATCATATGACGTATGTTATATGGTGAGAAGATTGTCGTCAAACATTTAAAATGAACCTCAACTCGTATGGATCCGTAGACGTGGCAGACCCTGGATGTGAGCACTGGCTGACAGGAATGCCACGAACTACATGCTACGACAGGACAATGCTGCGAATGAAAGCTACACAGGAAAACTACGACGGGAAATCGCTACGACCGGAAAGCTACACAGGAAACTGCTGCGACAGAAAATCGCTACAAATGAAAGCTGCACAGGAAAATCGCTGACAGGAAAATCGCTATGAAGGAAAGCTACACGGAAAATGCTATGACAGGAAATCAATATGACAGGAAAACGATACAAACGAAATGCTACGACAGGAAATACTACGAATGACAGCTACAATGGAAAATGCTGCTACAGGAAAATTTGCTATGAATGAAAAGCTACGACAGGAAATGCAATGAATGAAGCCGACACGGGAAAATGCTACGAAAAAAACGCTGTGACAGGAAAGCTGTCCCGAAAAGCTGTATGAACCCACTGTGACAGAAACGATATGACAGGACCGCAGACCACGCGGACAAGAACTGCTTGGGCGATACGCTATGACAGGAAAATGCCATGACCGAACCACTGTGCCTGACCTGCTGCAACTGGAATCCACTTGTGACAGCACCAGTTATGACTGAACATGCAGCGACAGTAACACTGAGACTGAACGCCTTATGACAGCGCTTAAGACGCTGAGGATGGACGTGCTGACCGACCCCGCTAGACTGAACCAGCTAGACTGGAACGTCATGACTGAACATGTGTGACAGCACCCGCTATGACAGTGACACACTATGACAGGAAGCCATTGAGCGAACATATGACAGCACCTACTGATCTTTAAGGAGCAGTACGATCTGTGTTACCCAGAATCCCCGGCACACCAGAGATCAAGCTGGCGGTGGGTGTGTCTGTACTATGACCTCAGCAGGATCGGCCCGCTCTCATCTACTGCCAGCGCAAGAGGTTGCAGGCACTGGGGGGAAATGTGGTCAAGTATGAAAAGCCCCCCTCCCAGAAAGATACAGGGGACAGTCTCTACTGACTTGTCTTCGAAGGGGAGGGCCCTGGGACCATTTGCTGCTCCGTCACTACCTGCAATGAGCAGAAACAAGCATGCGGCCAGTGAAGTATAGCAGTGTCCTGACCCCTGACCTGTGTGCGATTGGCAGATGACCAAAACTGTAAGTAAGGAGCACCATGACAGGGAAAAGCGGGCAGACGGCCCCCCCGGAACTGCACAAGGAGAGGAGCCGATTACCCCCCCCCCCCAGTGAAACACCGGTGGAAGCGGGCGGAAAGTGAAGGATTCATGCCCACTAACAGAACGGCATTCAGAAATGACAGGCTTGCTGATGAAAGTTTCTGGAACCACACAGCCCAACAAGGACACAGAATAGAATGAAAAAGGGGATAACAGGCGATGAAAACGTGTTTGACATCTCCACTGGCTGTTTAACCCCTGAAGACCCAGCGTCAGAGCACTAGCGGCATGGCCCTGTGCAGGTGAATGGGCCAGGTTTAGCAGGCAGTACTGCCTGCCAAATATTGCAACATGGGGACACCCCCATCCGCTGCCTCTGCAGCAAATGGGGGGGGGCGATTGGGGCAGCAAATAGCGTGAAGTAACGTCCAGGACAGCCCCCCTCTGAGCCGACTTTCACCTGTGATCGTGCTGACCCCCCACGCTGAGCTCAGACCAGCACCTGAGCAGGACGGGCGGCATCCGACACCGGCTCTCCGTTGATGCTACTCGCCCGCACCTACCGGAACCGCGACCACCGGAAGAAGGAACAGACGAGATTCCTGCAGCCATCCGTGCTGTTGCTCAGCAAGCCGAAACCGGAAGTGACGCAAAATAACCCGGAAATGATCCGACGAAGGATTGATGGAGGAGGAGGGATATATAACCCTCAGACTCCTCCTACAAATCCAGGCTAGCCTGCGGCCAGCCTTCAAACTTAGCAATTCATGTTCACTGGAGTGGATCTATAGGATTTATCATTTTATAATTCACTGGTGTGGATTTTTATTTAGCGCTGCTTATTCTATCATTTAGATAAGGATTATCGTACACATAAATATGTTCATTGTCAGGAGTTAACATGATATTCCTCCCATAAACCCCATGAGAAATAATTATTCTACCCATATTCCCATCAAAAACAGGTCAAATGTAATTTTACATTACTTCTGTATAATTTACTATGAGCCTGTTGTACAGCTGCATATATATCAGCAAGTGAACAGTTAAACATTAGCAACTGCTTCTTGCAACATTGTATCAAGTACTGCAGTAAAGAATAATGGAAAATGTTATACTTACCTGAAGGTAATTTTCCTTTCCTGATGCAAAGCATGACAGCATACACGAATGGATAGGCTCCGCCTCCCGTCCAATCAGGACAGGTTATACTATATTTAAATAAGTCGCCTCCCCCTAGGCGTCATTCTCGTAACTATACTCAAATGTGAAACGCACAAGGGAGGGACCTGTATGCTGTCATGCTTTGCATCAGGAAAGGAAAATTACCATCAGGTAAGTATAACATTTTCCGTTTTCCTGACACAAAGCATGACAGCATACACAAATGGGATGTAGCACGCCCACAAAACCTATAAGGGAGGGCCATGCTGAAGCGTTTGAATCAACATATCATTAGATTAGAACTGAAGTCGACTCCCCTGCTTCCAATGTTGCCTGATTGACTTTGCAATAGGCAAAAAAAATGGTTTGTAGTATTTGAACCTGGTTGGTATCCTATAAAATTCTGGACCTCTGAATTTTGCCCGTGAGCATACCATCCATCTGATAAAGTGAGCTCTGCACTAGATTGATGATTTTATCTTCCTTCTATAAGCTCCTTAGGCTACTCTGACCCGAGATAATGCTATTGTCTTAGTGGACAGTGTAATGCGCACAAACCGCCGGACTTTCCAGCGGAGGTCCGCCAGACTTCATGAAAGAGCTAGGTAAAAGAGCAGAAGAAAGCGGAGGAGTCCGGCGAGAAGATCCCCCAAGACGGCAGAAAACCCCCGGAACAGTGCAATAAAATATTTTTAAAAAATTGTGTGTTTTTTTTTATCTACACTTTTACACCTTAGGTGAATGGGTAGGGGTAAATCGTACCCCATACTCATCCACATAGGGTGGGGGGCCGGGATCTGGGGGCCCCCTTATTAAAGGGGGCTCCCGGATTCCGATAAGCCCCCCGCCCACAGACCCCGACAACCAACGGCCAGGGTTGTCGGGAAGAGGCCCTTGTCCTCATCAACATGGGAACAAGGTGCTTTGGGGTGGGGGGCCTTTAAATCCATGCCAGTTGACGGGGCTAGCGCGGCGGCATTCACTGCCTTCGCTAGTCCCGTCTACCTGAAGTCACGTTCTAAATGAACGACTTTCCGATCTTGTGTCGGCAAGTCCGTTCATTTCCAAAAGTCCCGCGGACTAGCACACAGACCGCGGGATTGTCCGCTGGACTAGCGAGTCCAGCGGACACTTTTAAGTCTGAACGTAAAAAACTTAGTCCGCCGGACTTTTGGCAGGAAAAAGTCCGCCGGCGCCCACACACGGGTGGATTGTCCGGCGGACTCCAGTCCAGCGGACAATCCCGCGGGAAAGTCCGCTCGTGTGTACGCCGCATAAGTCTTCTTCTGATACTGCCAGGCCTGAAGAGGCCACTGTGTCTGACCTTCTAGAGAAGGACCACTTTCATGTATTTCTTCCAAATAGAGTCCATTACTCCAGCTTGTGGTGATGCTTGACATTTTAGTTTGGACATGCCGGAAGGGTGATGTCTTGACCCAGAAGCAAAGATGCAGACCTTCGTCTGGTGCTGGTGAAGAAGAAACCAGAGCCATTTTATTTGATTATGGTAGCAATAAGCTAGTTTACTGCTTGACGCTTGCATCTCTGAAAGAGTTCTCACAGACGTGATATCCTTAAGAAATACTACTTTGGTGTCACTGAACCTATTGAGGTAGTCTTGTTCAGAAGAATGACCCTAGTTGCAGTCAGGAGCAGAGGATTCATCCTGAAATTCTGCAAGATTTTCCATGTTCTATTATACCTGGAGTTTGCCGCAGGTTTCCCCAGTTTCCTCAAGGTTTAAAAAAAAATAAAAAATGAAGGCGAGATCCCGCAATGAGCCTTTCTAACTTGGTCTCCTAGTTGCTAGATGTAACGTGGCTAAATTTGGATACACTTGGCTCTGCTGTGCAAGGTCTGAGATCTCAAGAAGACTAAAATAGGAGGAACTTGGACCAAAGACTGTACTTTGAGGACACCATGGCCTGTACGGCCACCAGATCATTGCCCTTATCCCAGCTGTATGACTACGGATCCTGGTTGAACTAGATGGACTTGTGTCCTTTTTCAACCTGTCCCACCATGCACTATGATCCTGATGAGGAGTTTAGAGATCACGAGTCTTGTGGCTATACAGGTTAACCTGCTGACCCAGCTGGAAGTTAGTAGATCCACTGCTTCCACTTATGGGAAGCTCCTCTTGCAGGAATGACTTCCATTCCTGACCATTGAGTTTACTGCCAGGTTGAGATTCATTGAACTGTTTGTTGGTATTGGGCAGTCATTCTCAACCAGGGTTCCGTGGACCCCTGGGGTTCCTTGAGCTGTGGCTGATGAATTACTTTTCTGATGGTGCCTACAGAGCTCAAGGTGCAGCATCACTCCGCAAAGCCAGCAGCATGACACAAAATATATTTTTAACTGTCTCTAAGGGTGGAATTCTGAGCACCCCTTTAAGGGGAACAGTCTTCCTATTGACCACCCCTGACATCCAAGGCTTTGTATTTTACCGTATCTGACAGGAAGTTCTGAGACACTAGAACACAGAGCGATGAGATGAGACAGGTTTTACCGTTGGCAAACCTGAATAGGAGATGCCTCTTGCCATGACAATAGGAGATTACCTATAGCAGTCTGTTTGGAGCATACCTGAGGCCTCCTAGGCTGTGTTGCCCAAACTACTTCCCCACTTGGGAATCACTGTACCCCTGCTGTTAGACACTTCATCCTCCACTGGCCTATGTCATTGACGTGAGCTAGGAAGTCACCGAGGTGAATAGACTTTAATGATTGTAATGTCTGGAAGTTTATGAAAGTTGATAAGATTAACTATCCTTATGGCCCGTACACACAATCCGAATATCATACGAAAATGGTCGTCCGAGGAAGGATCGTACGATTTTCGGATCGTGTGTACACTACTTTTGACAGCCGATCACGACCGTTCATCTGATATTATTTGATCGGACATGCACGGAAATTTTCCTCGTACGATTCCAGATCGTATGATTTTCGTTTAGTCAGTATAGTTGTCGTCCGAAAATACAATACAAATACATTACAACACATGACATCACTTCCGATTGTTTTTCCTATCGTACGAGAATTTGTGACTTTATTTAGCTATTCAATTTCTACTTGCGATTATTAACTCGAAAATGGTTGTACGATCGGTCGTACGATATTCGGATCGTGTGTACGTGGCATTAGCCACCATCGACGGGACTAGTCTCATATGTGGGGTAATCTTCCCTGGAATAGGAAGCAAAATCTTTCATTACCTTAGAAGGCCAGTTTATGATGTTCTTAATCTTCTTGACCATTTGAGACCATGGGATACAAACAGATGGGATAGAGCTAGGTCTTGCCCACATGAAGGGTGACAGTATTAGGACTTGTGGAGGCAACTCTACAGTATTCTCCTGAACGTCTAAAACGTCATTATTATAATGAGATTAATTGGACTTCCCTCTGAATACGGGTTTGCCAGGACCTGGAGGATGTTGAGCCACCCGCATCTGTTGTCCACATGAGGAACCTGAAGCCCTTGCTTCTGCAAGATGGCCACTACTGGAAGCAATGTCCTGGAAAAATATGGAAAGGTCAATGTTTGCTGAACGAGCCCGCAGTGAAATTCTCAGAAGACTGGGTGTAGCAAAGTGCGCATGTACACATCAGCTAGATCTAGAGAACTGTAGCGGTTTTATCCGATCGTTTTGAGTGATTGTTGTCAATGACTCCATCTGACGTTTTGGATCTTGATTAGAGTTGAGCGGACACCTGGATGTTCGGGTTCGGCGGGTTCGGCCGAACTTCGGAAAAAAGTCCGGGTTCGGGACCGAACTTGACCCCGAACTCCGAACCCCATTGAAGTCAATGGGACCCGGACTTTTGAACACTAAAATGGCTGTAAAAAAGTCATGGAAAGGGCTAGAGGGCTGCAAATGGCAACAAAATGTTGTTAAGAGCATGGCAAGTGATCTGCAAACAATGTGGATAGGGAAATAACTTAAAATAACATAAAAAAATTAAAAATAAAAATAAAATGCTGGAGGCCCCCTTCTCAGCAGAAGAGGTACAGGAAGTCATTAAGAACCTCAGAAACTCAACGGCACGATGCCGCACATATGGTGGGAATACCCCAGAATACGCACTTTCTGTAAAAAATTATTAACTTTCATCAGGAGACTGGGTGGGAGACAATGTGAAGGAACCGGAGGCACTGTCAGCAGCAACCCAATCTACTATCGCCTGTACTTGTCCTGGCCTCAACATTCGTACAGCCTCATTAGGCGCGCCAAAATACCGCTGCAGGCTCTGTCGCCTACTCGCACCTGAGGAAGGTGTTTCACTAGTGCGTGTAGCTGGCACAGATCGACCACGTCCTCTCCCTGCAACAGGAGCGCCACCAGCAGCACCATGTGTTTTTCCAATATCAGAATACACGGACAGTATGTAAAGCGTTTATGAAAACGCAGAAAATGCTATTGGGGAAAAAAAAACACTGCAAAATTAAAAATTTTTGCAATGTTTTTCCAATATCAGAATATACGGATAGTGTCTACAGCGTGTATGTATGAAAACGCAGAAAATGCTATTGGGGAAAAAAAAACACTGCAAAATTAAATTTTTTTGCAATGTTTTTCCAATATCAGAATACACGGACAGTATGTAAAGCGTTTATGAAAACGCAGAAAATTCTATTGGGGAAAAAAAACACGCAAAATTTAATTTTTTTGCAATGTTTTTCCAATATCAGAATACACGGACAGTATGTAAAGCGTTTATGAAAACGCAGAAAATGCTATTGGGGGGAAAAAAAACACTGCAAAATTAAAAATTTTTGCAATGTTTTTGCAATATCAGAATACACGGATAGTGTCTACAGCGTGTATGTATGAAAACGCAGAAAATGCTATTGGGGAAAAAAAAACACTGCAAAATTAAATTTTTTTGCAATGTTTTTCCAATATCAGAATACACGGACAGTATGTAAAGCGTTTATGAAAACGCAGAAAATGCTATTGGGGAAAAAAAACACAGCAAAATTAAAGTTTTTTGCAATGTTTTTGCAATATCAGAATACACGGATAGTGTCTACAGCGTGTATGTATGATGTTGAACACGCAGAAAATGCTATTGGGAAAAAAAAAAAAAAGCTAAATTAAATTTTTATGCAATGTTTTTCCAAATGCAGAATACACACAGACTATGGTGTATCTCTTAGTATATGCAGTGTTGGTCCTAATGGTGCACTGAGCTTGCAGGTAAAACTTTTATATTTTGTCTGGCACTGGCCTCATGGCACTGAGCTTGCAGCAAATAGTTCGGGTTCGGGTCCGGGTCCCGAACACCCAAAAGTCCGGTACGGACCCGAACTTTACAGTTCGGGTTCGCTCAACCCTAATCTTGATCCTTTGTTACACATTTTGCCTGAATCTGCTTTCCGACTGACAATGGACCGATTGTTTCCGTTGGACAAGATTTGGTAACATTTGCTTAAAGCCTTGATTGCGCTAAGGAATCATAGTGGGTATTAGAGGAGTTGAAAAAGAGTGGGAAGAAATTCTATTGACTTCCTTACTGCACAAAGTGCAACTCGTCAGCACACCTGGAATCTTCCGTTGTTGTCCCAAGGTTTTGTTGCAGACAGATCACAACACAAAGACAAGTGCTGCACAGGCTCCACTGATCCTGAGTCTCCTGCCCAAATTTCCATTAAATATCTGCAATATAATACCTACAGGGCATATTTGAGTGAAAGGGAACTTTGCTGCTCCTCGAGAGGAGCAGACTTGAGCTTAGGCGATTAAAGACGATCATGGATCTTCCAATCTTTTCTCTAGCTCTTCTCAGGCCCTGTCACCAACTCTTTGTTCTGGGCCTAGGTGACTAGCCTAAGGGATTAGTCCCTGATCTGGACATCACTGATTCCATCTTAAATCATATTCCAATCAACTTAGAAGAGGTATACGCCATCAGTGGGTTAAGCCATAGGGCTTTACTAACCCCACAGAATAGTAAGAGGAACAGCCTGCTGCATTCATAGTGGTTGCACTGCCTCACTGGACCAAACACCACAGAGGCGTATTACTGGCCAAGTTTGCCCTCAACTTGTCTGCTGAGAACCAAATAGCCTTAGCTACTGAAGTGAACTCCAACACAGGCCATACCATACTCCTTAATGGTAGTATAAATCTTCATCTCCAAATCTATATTTTTGTTTTCATGTCTCTGCGAAGGCTATCGCGTCATCCACTGGCAGACTGGCACTTCTGGCTGGTCTGAAGATTACTTGGCTTGGCCACTGCCTCTTCAGTAAGAGTTGGGCTTTACAGATGGGATCTTGCCTCCTCTGCTAGCATGAAGACACATCTGGCCAATCTGTTAAACGCTCTTTGGCCTGCTGTTTTTTTTTTTTTGATGCAGGGGGTACCCTTTAGCAGACTCAGCTGTTTGATTAGCTTAGTACCCGAGCCTTAGCGACTAGAGGTCCACCCAGTCAGTTTTCACTTGAGTGAACACATCTGCCGTTGTGTTTTACTGCCGCCTGATATGCAACTTGGCATAGCATCTTGGCGGGCATGTCAGCTAACCACACTCCCCATTCTGCTCAGGATGGGTTAGCCTGCCCCTTCTAGCAGCACTTTGCATGTATAGCAGTTTTAGAGCCAAACAGGACCTGTCACTGTTGGAAGAACAAGTTGCCACTTTTCCTTTGGGTAGTGGTGCTGGTATTTAAGGGCTGGAGAGTTTTACAATCCAGCCTGCCCTTGCACTCTTTTTGTATATGAAAGCATACCTACCTGACCCTCACCTTATTGATTGTGGCTGGTCTCTGGGTAAGCTTATGGCTCAAGATATGAGCTGCAGGTTTGTGGTCACACTAAAATACCTGGAATTACTGGCTAGTATATCAGTGGCCACCCACACACCCATTTGCAGACATTGAAGCAGAAAATGGATCTATATGCTGTGAGCAAGGGTTAAACCCTTTGACAGAAGCAATTACAGATAGTAGTGTACTAAACCAACTACTTAAAGCACTGTAACCTAAGCAGAACACTGAATTTTTTTATTTATTTATTTTACACTTGCATTTAGACATAACAAATAGGTTAATGCAGCCCTCAAATTTTCCACTCGCCTACTGGCATTTTGCGAGTGGAAAATTAGGACAGAATGCCTCCCCGCATTGGACCCGCGTTCTGTCTATCACAGGTGCGGGGTCACATTGTTGGGCACAATGAGTCTGCAATGTTGGGCACAGTAAGTCTGCAAAGGGGGCACGGTGAGTCTGCAAAGGGGGCACGGTGAGTCTGCAATGTTGGGCATGGTGAGTCTGCAATGTTGGGCATGGTGCGGCTGCAATGTTGGGCACGGATTACGCTACCATGGTGGGCAGGGGTCACGCTGCCATGGTGGGCAGGGGTCACGCTGCCATGGTGGGCACGGGTCACGCTGCAATGGTGGGCACTGGTGAGGCTGTGCTGAGGGGGAACTAATAAAGTTGTCGTTAATATTTATTTTTGTAACTTAATTCTTCATAAAAAATTTAGGTGTCATTTCACAAGATAATTTGTGAGGGCGTGATTAGTGGCAGAAGTAGGGGCAGGGTAGGGGTTGGGTGGGGAAACTGCTGGCGAGTAACCCTTGAGGCTTGGCTAGTGGCTCAGGACTTGACATTTTGAGCCCTGGGTTAATGCATAGCAATCACTAAACACATTGCACCTAAACACAGACCTTACAACGCATAGCAGCAACACAATGCATAGCAGTGGCACCCATACTGAAGCATCATTTTATCATCATAAGCAGCGTAATGAAGGTTAATATACCTGGCAGGATCACCTACACTAGGCAACTGCCCTGTTAAGGTTAAAAACAGCAAATCCAAGCATTAGAGCATTAATACAGTGATCCAAACCTGCAAATCCAGGCATTGCTGACTCCTCTGAGGCAAATGAAACAGACAGAACTATACACAGCAGTTTAACTTACTTTGGCAGCTTGTATATTAACAACATAATGATTCAGACACACCATGACAGCCCATGGAAAGATCACCTGTTCTGTGCAACACCCTTCCCAGACTGGCTCTAAGGGGGGCACAGTGGTGTAGTGGTTAGCACTCTCACCTAGCAGTAATTAGGGTCGCTGGTTCGAATCCCAACCTCGACACTACCTGCCTCGAGTTTGCATGTTCTCCCTGTGCCTGCGTGGGTTTCCTCCGGGTACTCCAAAGACATGCAGGTAGGTTATTGGCTTCTGTCCAAAAAAAAACGGATGAGCCGAACACCCCCGGGTTCGGTTCGCACCAGAACCTTCGAACGGACCGAAAGTTTGCGCAAATTTTCGAACCCTATTCATTATAATGGACGCGAACGTTCGAAATCAAAATTGCTAATTACAACGGCCAATATGCATGTTAATGTCATAAAACAGGTTTGGGGACCCGGGTCCTGCCCCAGGGGACATATATCAATGCAATAAGAACTTTTAAAAACTAACGTTTTTTCGGGAGCAGTCATTTTAATGATGCATAAAGTGAAAAAAAAAAAAAGTGAAATTTTCCTTTAAATATGGTACCTGGGGGGTGTCTAAAGTATGCCTGTGAAGTGGCATGTGTTTCCCGTGTTTAGAACTGTCCCTGCACAAAATGACATTTGTAAAGGAAAAAAAGAAGCCATTTAAAACCACTTGCGGCTTTAATGTCATGTCTTGTCCTGGCCGCCATATGGCTGAAAATCCTTGAGAAAAATGGCATGGCTACCCCATCACCCCCCCCCCCACCCCAGCCCCCTTGGGTCTTGTATGGATATTACGGGGGACCCCGCACCCAAAATAAACCCTATACCTACAACCCTATATACTCTGAACAGCAGTATATAGGTGGTGCAAACAAGACTCGGACTGTAGGTTTGTTCTTAAGTAGAATCTGAACAGGTACATTATGAAGTGTAGCTCCATCGAAAAAAAATCTATTTTTAAGCTTTTTGGAGAACATAGGGAGGGGTTATCACCCCTGTAACATTTGCTGTCTTTGCACATCTGTTCAGAACATTTCACCTCACTTTCCGTCCCAATGACAAATGTTTTTGGAAAAGTGGGGTTTTAATTGAAACAAGGATTGGTGATAAAGCATCAGTAGAGAGGAGATACCTTTTTCACAAATTAAATCTAACAGGATAGAATTTCCCTTCCTAGGGGTAGATTTCCTCTCACTTCCTGTTTTCTCTTTCCGTTTGCAAGTAGGAGTCGTTTGTAAGTTGGATGTTTGAAAGTAGGGGCCAGCCGTATATACTCTGCAGAAATTTGCCCTATTAGATGTTGGTGTAGCCACAAGACTGTAAGCCCTCACAGTTACTCTTGGTGGGCACAGGAATGGGCCCTGCTGTGAGTTAATAGATCAAGATTTGTACTTGCATGCACCTGTTGAACCGGGCAGAAAAATTGGGCCTTTGGTGGTGGTGGTGGTGGTGGTGGTGGTGGATGTGGACGGTGTTGCCACAAGACTGTAAGCCCTCACAGTTACTCTTGGTGGGTGCAGGAATGGGCCCTGCTGTGAGTTATTAGATCAAGATTTGTAATTGCATGCACCTGTTGAACAGGGCAGAAAAATTGGGCCTTTGGTGGTGGTGGTGGTGGTGGTGGACGGTGTTGCCACAAGACTGTAAGCCCTCACAGTTACTCTTGGTGGGTGCAGGAATGGGCCCTGCTGTGAGTTATTAGATCAAGATTTGTAATTGCATGCACCTGTTGAACAGGGCAGAAAAATTGGGCCTTTGGTGGTGGTGGTGGTGGTGGTGGACGGTGTTGCCACAAGACTGTAGGCCCTCATAGTTACTCTTGGTGGGCGCAGGAATGGGCCCTGCTGTGAACTATTAGATCAAGATTTGTAATTACACGCCCCTGTTAAACAGGGGCTGAAAAATTGTGCCTTAGGCATTGGTGCTGGTGCCACAACACTGCAACCCCTCACAGATACTGTACTCTTAGCACAGCAATGAGACCTGTTGCAAAGCATTGCCTAAAAATTGTAATTACACGCCCCAACAGGGGCTGAAAAATTGTGCCTTAGGCACTGGTGCTGGTGCCACAACACTGCAACCCCTCACAGATACTGTACTTGGAGCACAGCAGTCACACCTGTTGCGAAGCCTTTTTAAAAAAAAAATTGTTATACAGGGGCTGAAAAATTGTGCCTTAGGCGCTGGTGCCACAACACTGCAACCCCTCACAGATACTGTACTTGGAAAAATTGTTGCCATTTTTAAAAAAAATTGTAATTACACGCCCCTGTTATACAGGGGCTGAAAAATTGTGCCTTAGGCATTGGTGCTGGTGCCACAACACTGCAACCCCTCACAGATACTGTACTCTGACACAGCAATGAGACCTGTTGCAAAGCATTGCCTAAAAATTGTAATTACACGCCCCAACAGGGCTGAAAAATTGTGCCTTAGGCACTGGTGCTGGTGCCACAACACTGCAACCCCTCACAGATACTGTACTTGGAGCACAGCAGTCACACCTGTTGCGAAGCATTTTTTTAAAAAATTGTAAGTACACGCCCCTGTTATACAGGGGCTGAAAAATTGTGCCTTAGGCACTGGTGTGGTGGCATGGATCATTGAGGAGGAGGAAGAGGATAGTCAGTGAACATAACAGGACAGTCACTCAGCATCAGCATAGGCAGTCTTGAAGGGATGTGACATTATAAATTATTCAGTTATATCCGCTTCAGGTGCCTGGTAGCTGGTGGTGATCCAAGACTGATTCATTTTTATGAAGGTCAGTCGATCAACCGAGTCGGTGGACAGGCGCACCCTATGATCGGTGACAAATCCTCCAGCAGCACTGAATGTGCGTTCGGAAAGAACGCTGGATGCAGGACAGGCCAGTAGCTCAATTGCATACTGTGCAAGCTCTGGCCAGTGATCCATCCTCAGGACCCAGTAAGCCAGAGGATTTTCGGTGGGAAAGGTGTCCAAGTCTGACCTTGCCCCTAGGTATTCCTGCACCATGTATATCAGACGCTGGCGATGGTTGCTGGAACCGATCATACCTTGGGGCTGCGGACTAAAAAATTGTCTGAACGCATCGGTCAGACGTCCACCTTCCCCACCGCTCCTTCTGCTACTGACCGAAGCCTCAGCAACTCGTCGTCCAGGACCAGGAGTTTGTAACCTCCCAGTTTCTGGGAACGCGTTGCACAGACCTTTCTGCAAGGCCTCCCTGAGATGTCTCATCCTCTGCTCCCTCTACGAGGGCAAGATAAGGTTCGCAACCTTACCCTTGTACCGTGGATCAAGGAGAGTGGCCAGCCAGTAATGGTCCCTCTCCTTGATCCGAAGAACACAAGGATCCTTCCGCAGGCTTTGCAGGATCAGGGAGGCCATGCTACGTAGGTTAGCTGAGGCATTCGGTCCGGAGTCTTCTGGGTCACTGAGGATGACATGATCGTCAGCCACCTCCTCCCAGCCACGTACAAGTCCACTGGTTTGTTGGGACTGTACATCATCCCTAAAAGACTGCTGCTGCTGATGCTGAGTGCCAGGCTCCACCTCCATGCTCACACAATCCTCCTCCTCCTCCTCCTCCTCATCCTCTTCCTGTGTGATGGGTGGGACAGAAGGAACACTGTCTGGATAAAGGGGGCCTTGAGAGGCAAGGAAGTCCTCCTCTTCCTGCCTCTGTTCTGCCTCAAGTGCCCTGTCCATTATCCCACGCAGCGTATGCTCCAACAGGTGGACAAGAGGTACAGTGTCACTGATGCATGCACGGTCACTGCTCACCATCCTCGTGGCCTCCTCAAATGGTGAGAGGACAGTGCATGCATCCCTGATCATGCTCCACTGGCGTGGGGAAAAAAAGCCAAGCTCCCCTGACCCTGTCCTGGTGCCGTAGTCGCAAAGGTACTCATTGATGGCCCTCTGCTGCGTGTGCAGTCGCTGCAGCATGGCCAACGTTGAGTTCCACCTGGTGGGCATGTCACATATTAGGCGGTTCTTGGGCAGGTTCAGCTCCTTTTGCAGCTCAGTCAGCCGAGCATTGGCATTATAAGATCGGCGGAAATGCACACAGACTTTCCTGGCCTGCCTCAGGACATCCTGTAAGCCTGGGTACCTGCCCAAGAACCGCTGCACCACCAGGTTGAGGACGTGAGCCATACAGGGCACATGGGTGAGCTGCCCCTGTCGCAGGGCGGAGAGGAGGTTGGTGCCATTGTCAGAAACGACCATTCCTGGCTTAAGCTGGCGTGGCGTCAACCACCTCTCGGCCTGCCCCTGCAGAGCTGCCAGAACCTCTGCCCCAGTGTGGCTCCTGTCCCCCAAACACACCAGCGCAAACGCGGCATGGCATCTTTTTGCCTGCGTACTCGCGTAGCCCCTTGTACGCCTACGGAGCACCGCTGGTTCCGAGGACAGAGCACTGGAGGAAGAAGAAGAGGAGGGGGTGGAGGAGAGAGGTGTGTCACAACAAGTAGTAGCATTTTGGAGGCGTGGTGGCGGAACAACCTCCAACACTACTGCACCTTGTCCTGCATCCCTCCCAGCTGCCAATAGAGTGACCCAATGGGCCGTGAAAGAAAGATAACGTCCCTGTCCATGCCTGCTGGACCATGAGTCAGCGGTAATATGCACCTTACCACTGACCGCCCTGTCCAGCGAGGCATGGACATTGCCTTCCACATGCCGGTAGAGAGACGGAATCGCTTTCCGTGAGAAAAAGTGGCGTTTGGGAACCTGCCACTGAGGAACCGCACATTGAACAAACTCACGGAAGGGGGCCGAGTCTACCAACTGAAAAGGCAGCAGTTGAAGTGCTAGCAATTTAGCCAAGCTAGCATTCAACCGCTGGGCATGTGGATGGCTGGGAGTATACTTCTTTCGACGGTCCAGCAGCTGGGGCAGGGAAATTTGCCTGCTACAATCGGACGTCGGTGTACTGCAAGTACTTGGTTGTGACACACCTAATTCTACACCTTCAGTCCTCTCAGAGCAGCTTTCAGAGAGGACTGAAGATATAGTGGGGATGGAGATCCCAGCTGATGAGGAGCAAGGAGAGGTCCGCTTTGTTCTTTGGTGTGGGTCTTTTATGTGTGCTTGCCAACGAGCTGCATGGCAGGTCGACATATGTCTGCTCATGCTTGTGGTGCCCAAGCGGCTGATGTTTTGGCCACGCGAGATACGCTTGAGACAAATATTGCAAATAGCAGTGGTGCGATCTGATGCACTCGTCTCAAAAAAGGCCCACACCAAAGAACTTTTGTGATAACGTGCAGAGGCAGCGCCCTGCACAGGCGGAGCTCTGCGGTGTGATACAGTTGCTGTGCTGGCCTCTAGCTGGCCTCCAGGGGGCATCCTGCCTCGTTGGACATGTGACGCCGCATCCTCCTCCTCCTCCTCCTCCTCCTCCTCTCTCCCTTCAGGCACCCACGTGGAGTCAGTGACCTCATTATCCCCTCCCTCTTCACCACTAGAGCAAACCTGGCAGTAAGCTGCAGCTGGTGGAACAGTACTGCCAGATTGCTGTCCTACAGCATACCCTCTCTCTGCGCGCACACTACTGCCTTCCTCAAGCTGGGTATCATCATCCGAGCCTTCGAATCGTTGGGCATCCTCCTGGAGCATGTACCCAACACTGTGCTCAAACAGTTCGGGGGACTCCTCAGGAGGACATGGTGGGTCTAGGGAAGGGGTGGCTGATGATGCCATTGAGTACGCGTTGGCAGCTGCTCTGCCAGTACCCTCAGCCTGGGTGAGAGAGGATGAGGAGGATGAGGAGGGCTTGGTCATCCATTCTACCAAGCCTTCGGCATGATGCGGCTCCACATGTCCAGCTGCCGAAAACAAAGACAAGCGTGTCCCATGGCCACGTGCTGATGATGATGCACGACCACGTCCACGGACAGCACTGTTGTCTCTAGAAACAGAGCCTGCCTGCCCTGTGGTCTTGCCTCGGCACAGTCTGCCTCTCCTTGGCGGTCTTCCAGCCATTGTATCCGGTAGTGTATATAGTATAAAAAATAGAGCTCCTATGTGTGCTCACAACACACTGTAGGTCCTATGGGTGCTGACACTAACACACTATAGGTACTATGTGTGCTGCTGACAAGAAAATATAGGAGCTATGTGTGCTGCCACAAACACACTATAAGTCCTATGGGTGCTGCTGACACAAAGATACTATAGGTACTATATGTGTGCTGCTGTCAAGAAAATATAGGAGCTCTGTGTGCTGCCACTAACACACTAGAAGTCCTATGGGTGCTGCTGACACAATAGGTAGTATATGTGTGCTGCTGAGAAGAAAATATAGGAGCTCTGTGTGCTGCCACTAACACACTAGAAGTCCTATGGGTGCTGCTGACACAATAGGTAAAATATGTGTGCTGCTGTCAAGAAAATATAGGAGCTCTGTGTGCTGCCACTAACACACTAGAAGTCCTATGGGTGCTGCTGACACAATAGGTAAAATATGTGTGCTGCTGAGAAGAAAATATAGGAGCTCTGTGTGCTGCCACTAACACACTAGAAGTCCTATGGGTGCTGCTGACACAATAGGTAGTATATGTGTGCTGCTGTCAAGAAAATATAGGAGCTCTGTGTGCTGCCACTAACACACTAGAAGTCCTATGGGTGCTGCTGACACAATAGGTAGTATATGTGTGCTGCTGAGAAGAAAATATAGGAGCTCTGTGTGCTGCCACTAACACACTAGAAGTCCTATGGGTGCTGCTGACACAATAGGTAGTATATGTGTGCTGCTGAGAAGAAAATATAGGAGCTCTGTGTGCTGCCACTAACACACTAGAAGTCCTATGGGTGCTGCTGACACAATAGGTAGTATATGTGTGCTGCTGAAAGAAAATATAGGAGCTCTGTGTGCTGCCACTAACACACTAGAAGTCCTATGGGTGCTGCTGACACAATAGGTAGTATATGTGTGCTGCTGAGAAGAAAATATAGGAGCTCTGTGTGCTGCCATTAACACACTAGAAGTCCTATGGGTGCTGCTGACACAATAGGTACTATATGTGTGCTGCTGAGAAGAAAATATAGGAGCTCTGTGTGCTGCCACTAACACACTAGAAGTCCTATGGGTGCTGCTGACACAATAGGTAGTATATGTGTGCTGCTGAGAAGAAAATATAGGAGCTCTGTGTGCTGCCACTAACACACTAGAAGTCCTATGGGTGCTGCTGACACAATAGGTAGTATATGTGTGCTGCTGAGAAGAAAATATAGGAGCTCTGTGTGCTGCCACTAACACACTAGAAGTCCTATGGGTGCTGCTGACACAATAGGTAGTATATGTGTGCTGCTGAGAAGAAAATATAGGAGCTCTGTGTGCTGCCACTAACACACTAGAAGTCCTATGGGTGCTGCTGACACAATAGGTACTATATGTGTGCTGCTGTCAAGAAAATATAGGAGCTCTGTGTGCTGCCACTAACACACTAGAAGTCCTATGGGTGCTGCTGACACAATAGGTAGTATATGTGTGCTGCTGAGAAGAAAATATAGGAGCTCTGTGTGCTGCCACTAACACACTAGAAGTCCTATGGGTGCTGCTGACACAATAGGTAGAATATGTGTGCTGCTGAGAAGAAAATATAGGAGCTCTGTGTGCTGCCACTAACACACTAGAAGTCCTATGGGTGCTGCTGACACAATAGGTAGTATATGTGTGCTGCTGAGAAGAAAATATAGGAGTTCTGTGTGCTGCCACTAACACACTAGAAGTCCTATGGGTGCTGCTGACACAATAGGTAAAATATGTGTGCTGCTGTCAAGAAAATATAGGAGCTCTGTGTGCTGCCACTAACACACTAGAAGTCCTATGGGTGCTGCTGACACAATAGGTAGTATATGTGTGCTGCTGAAAGAAAATATAGGAGCTCTGTGTGCTGCCACTAACACACTAGAAGTCCTATGGGTGCTGCTGACACAATAGGTAGTATATGTGTGCTGCTGAGAAGAAAATATAGGAGCTCTGTGTGCTGCCACTAACACACTAGAAGTCCTATGGGTGCTGCTGACACAATAGGTAAAATATGTGTGCTGCTGAAAGAAAATATAGGAGCTCTGTGTGCTGCCACTAACACACTAGAAGTCCTATGGGTGCTGCTGACACAATAGGTAGTATATGTGTGCTGCTGAGAAGAAAATATAGGAGCTCTGTGTGCTGCCACTAACACACTAGAAGTCCTATGGGTGCTGCTGACACAATAGGTAGTATATGTGTGCTGCTGAAAGAAAATATAGGAGCTCTGTGTGCTGCCACTAACACACTAGAAGTCCTATGGGTGCTGCTGACACAATAGGTAGTATATGTGTGCTGCTGAGAAGAAAATATAGGAGCTCTGTGTGCTGCCACTAACACACTAGAAGTCCTATGGGTGCTTCTGACACAATAGGTAGTATATGTGTGCTGCTGAAGAAAATATAGGAGCTCTGTGTGCTGCCACTAACACACTAGAAGTCCTATGGGTGCTGCTGACACAACAGGTAGTATATGTGTGCTGCTGAGAAGAAAATATAGGAGCTCTGTGTGCTGCCACTAACACACTAGAAGTCCTATGGGTGCTGCTGACACAATAGGTAGTATATGAGTGCTGCTGAGAAGAAAATATAGGAGCTCTGTGTGCTGCCACACACACAATAGAAGTCCTATGGGTGCTGCCACTAACACACTATAGGTAGTATATGGGTGCTGCTGAGAAGAAAATATAGGAGCTCTGTGTGCTGCCACTAACACACTAGAAGTCCTATGGGTGCTGCTGACACAATAGGTAGTATGTGTGCTGCTGAAAAGAAAATATAGGAGCTCTGTGTGCTGCCACTAACACACTAGAAGTCCTATGGGTGCTGCTGACACAATAGGTAAAATATGTGTGCTGCTGAAAGAAAATATAGGAGCTCTGTGTGCTGCCACTAACACACTAGAAGTCCTATGGGTGCTGCTGACACAATAGGTAAAATATGTGTGCTGCTGTCAAGAAAATATAGGAGCTCTGTGTGCTGCCACTAACACACTAGAAGTCCTATGGGTGCTGCTGAGAAAAAAAATATAGGAGCTCTGTGTGCTGCCACTAACACACTATACTCCTATGGGTGCTGCTGACACAATAGGTAGTATGTGTGCTGCTGAGAAGAAAATATAGGAGCTCTGTGTGCTGCCACTAACACACTAGAAGTCCTATGGTGCTGCTGACACAATAGGTAAAATATGTGTGCTGCTGTGAAGAAAATATAGGAGCTCTGTGTGCTGCCACTAACACACTAGAAGTCCTATGGGTGCTGCTGAGAAGAAAATATAGGAGCTCTGTGTGCTGCCACTAACACACTAGAAGTCCTATGGTGCTGCTGACACAATAGGTAGTATATGTGTGCTGCTGAGAAGAAAATATAGGAGCTCTGTGTGCTGCCACTAACACACTAGAAGTCCTATGGGTGCTGCTGACACAATAGGTAAAATATGTGTGCTGCTGAGAAGAAAATATAGGAGCTCTGTGTGCTGCCACTAACACACTAGAAGTCCTATGGGTGCTGCTGACACAATAGGTAGTATATGTGTGCTGCTGAGAAGAAAATATAGGAGCTCTGTGTGCTGCCACTAACACACTAGAAGTCCTATGGGTGCTGCTGACACAATAGGTAGTATATGTGTGCTGCTGAGAAGAAAATATAGGAGCTCTGTGTGCTGCCACTAACACACTAGAAGTCCTATGGGTGCTGCTGACACAATAGGTAAAATATGTGTGCTGCTGTCAAGAAATTATAGGAGCTCTGTGTGCTGCCACTAACACACTAGAAGTCCTATGGGTGCTGCTGACACAATAGGTAGTATATGTGTGCTGCTGAGAAGAAAATATAGGAGCTCTGTGTGCTGCCACTAACACACTAGAAGTCCTATGGGTGCTGCTGACACAATAGGGAGTATATGTGTGCTGCTGAGAAGAAAATATAGGAGTTCTGTGTGCTGCCACTAACACACTAGAAGTCCTATGGGTGCTGCTGACACAATAGGTAAAATATGTGTGCTGCTGTCAAGAAAATATAGGAGCTCTGTGTGCTGCCACTAACACACTAGAAAGTCCTATGGGTGCTGCTGACACACTAGGTAGTATATGTGTCCTGCTGAGAAGAAAATATAGGAGCTCTGTGTGCTGCCACTAACACACTAGAAGTCCTATGGGTGCTGCTGACACAATAGGTAGTATATGTGTGCTGCTGAGAAGAAAATATAGGAGCTCTGTGTGCTGCCACTAACACACTAGAAGTCCTATGGGTGCTGCTGACACAATAGGTAAAATATGTGTGCTGCTGTCAAGAAATTATAGGAGCTGTGTGTGCTGCCACTAACAAACTAGAAGTCCTATGGGTGGTGCTGCTGACACAATAGGAAGTATATGGGTGCTGCTGAGAAGAAAATATAGGAGCTCTGTGTGCTGCCACTAACACACTAGAAGTCCTATGGGTGCTGCTGACACAATAGGTAGTATATGTGTGCTGCTGTGAAGAAAATATAGGAGCTCTGTGTGCTGCCACTAACACACTAGAAGTCCTATGGGTGCTGCTGACACAATAGGTAAAATATGTGTGCTGCTGTCAAGAAAATATAGGAGCTCTGTGTGCTGCCACTAACACACTAGAAGTCCTATGGGTGCTGCTGACACAATAGGTAGTATGTGTGCTGCTGAGAAGAAAATATAGGAGCTCTGTGTGCTGCCACTAACACACTAGAAGTCCTATGGGTGCTGCTGACACAATAGGTAATATGTGTGCTGCTGAGAAGAAAATATAGGAGCTCTGTGTGCTGCCACTAACACACTAGAAGTCCTATGGGTGCTGCTGACACAATAGGTAGTATATGTGTGCTGCTGAGAAGAAAATATAGGAGTTCTGTGTGCTGCCACTAACACACTAGAAGTCCTATGGGTGCTGCTGACACAATAGGTAGAATATGTGTGCTGCTGAGAAGAAAATATAGGAGCTCTGTGTGCTGCCACTAACACACTAGAAGTCCTATGGGTGAAGCTGACACAATAGGTAGTATATGTGTGCTGCTGAGAAGAAAATATAGGAGCTCTGTGTGCTGCCACTAACACACTAGAAGTCCTATGGGTGCTGCTGACACAATAGGTAGTATATGTGTGCTGCTGAGAAGAAAATATAGGAGCTCTGTGTGCTGCCACTAACACACTAGAAGTCCTATGGGTGCTGCTGACACAATAGGTAAAATATGTGTGCTGCTGTCAAGAAAATATAGGAGCTCTGTGTGCTGCCACTAACACACTAGAAGTCCTATGGGTGCTGCTGACACAATAGGTAGTATATGTGTGCTGCTGAGAAGAAAATATAGGAGCTCTGTGTGCTGCCACTAACACACTAGAAGTCCTATGGGTGCTGCTGACACAATAGGTAGTATATGTGTGCTGCTGAGAAGAAAATATAGGAGCTCTGTGTGCTGCCACTAACACACTAGAAGTCCTATGGGTGCTGCTGACACAATAGGTAAAATATGTGTGCTGCTGTCAAGAAAATATAGGAGCTCTGTGTGCTGCCACTAACACACTAGAAGTCCTATGGGTGCTGCTGACACAATAGGTAGTATATGTGTGCTGCTGAGAAGAAAATATAGGAGCTCTGTGTGCTGCCACTAACACACTAGAAGTCATATGGGTGCTGCTGACACAATAGGTAGTATATGTGTGCTGCTGAGAAGAAAATATAGGAGCTCTGTGTGCTGCCACTAACACACTAGAAGTCCTATGGGTGCTGCTGACACAATAGGTAGTATATGTGTGCTGCTGAGAAAAAATATAGGAGCTCTGTGTGCTGCCACTAACACACTAGAAGTCCTATGGGTGCTGCTGACACAATAGGTAGAATATGTGTGCTGCTGAGAAGAAAATATAGGAGCTCTGTGTGCTGCCACTAACACACTAGAAGTCCTATGGGTGCTGCTGACACAATAGGTAGTATATGTGTGCTGCTGAGAAGAAAATATAGGAGCTCTGTGTGCTGCCACTAACACACTAGAAGTCCTATGGGTGCTGCTGAGAAGAAAATATAGGTAGTATATGTGTGCTGCTGAGAAGAAAATATAGGAGCTCTGTGTGCTGCCACTAACACACTAGAAGTCCTATGGGTGCTGCTGACACAATAGGTAATATGTGTGCTGCTGAGAAGAAAATATAGGAGCTCTGTGTGCTGCCACTAACACACTAGAAGTCCTATGGGTGCTGCTGACACAATAGGTAAAATATGTGTGCTGCTGTCAAGAAATTATAGGAGATCTGTGTGCTGCCACTAACACACTAGAAGTCCTATGGGTGCTGCTGACACAATAGGTAGTATATGTGTGCTGCTGAGAAGAAAATATAGGAGCTATGTGTGCTGCCACTAATACACTAGAAGTCCTATGGGTGCTGCTGACACACTAGGTAGTATATGTGTGCTGCTGAGAAAAAATATAGGAGCTCTGTGTGCTGCCACTAACACACTAGAAGTCCTATGGGTGCTGCTGACACAATAGGTAAAATATGTGTGCTGCTGTCAAGAAATTATAGGAGCTCTGTGTGCTGCCACTAACACACTAGAAGTCCTATGGGTGCTGCTGACACAATAGGTAGTATATGTGTGCTGCTGAGAAGAAAATATAGGAGCTCTGTGTGCTGCCACTAACACACTAGAAGTCCTATGGGTGCTGCTGACAAAGACACTATAGGTAGTACATGGATGGGACAGAAGGTTGGGACAGAAGTATGGGTGCTGCTGTGAAGAAAATATTGGAGCTCTGTGTGCTGCCAGTAACGCACTAGAAGTCCTATGGGTGCAGCTGAGAAGAAACTATAGGTGCTCTGTATGATGCCACTAACACAATAGAAGTGGGTGCTGCTGAGAAGAAAATATAGGAGCTCAGTGTGCTGCTCCTAACACACTAGAAGTCCGACGGGTGCTGCTGACACAATGGGGCGTGTACTAAAGCCCCTGAGCTATAGGAGCTCTGTGTGCTGCTGTAGAAGAAAAAATATAGGAGCTCTGTGCGCTGCCACTAACACACTAGAAGTCCAGTGGGTGCTGCTGACACAAAGACACTATAGGTAGTATATGGATGGGACAGAAGGATGGGACAGAAGTTGGGGTGCAATGCTGTGCTAACAGCACTGCGGTTGGAGCTACTGCAATACTGTACTAACAGTAATAAACGCACCAGACAAATCCCCAGCAGCAGCTAATAACACACTAACTGTTCAATCAGCAGCAATGAACGATCACTAATGATGAATGACTCTGGTAGCAATGGTTTAGCAAAGAAATAGCACATGGTTTAGCAAAGAAATAGAAATCAAGCAATGACAGAATCAGCAGACTGCTCTCTCCTAAAGCCGGAACACATGTGACCGGGGCCGACGGCGTGGCGGCCTTTTAAATGGTGGGGCGTGTACTAAAGCCCCTGAGCTTTAATAGGCTACAGGCGTCCTGCCAGTAGCCAATTATTGCTCTCCGAGTTTCCGGCGCTGTGATTGGCCAAGCATGCGGGGTCACAGTGCAAGCTTGGCCAATCATCAGCCAGCAATGCACTGTGCGCCGGAGCAAAAAACCCGCGGGGGGGGCCGCTCGCATCACACGAATCTGATGCGAACTGCCCAAATAGTACTGGGCTCGCCGAGCGAGAAAACGCCCGGTGCTCGATTCGAACCAGGGTTCGAATCGAGCACCGGGCCCATCCCTAATTTTTTTTTTTTTTATATCCTTTATTTTCATATTTTTGAATATATTACATGTGAGTTACACTTTTACAATCATTTGACATCGTAATACATCCTTCAGATCTACCCTCCCATACCCTGTCCCTCCCTCTTCCCCACTCCCCTAAGTGACAAATAAAAAAAAAAAATTGCTCTCTCGCTCGCTTCCTGCTGTTCCCTTCAGCCATCTTTTTCCACGCGGTATCTGTCTGTTTTCCTGAACTCTCCCCATTGTTTCTATTTCTTTCGGTGTTTCCCCCCTGTGTCTTCTAGCTTATGAATCGACTCTTCTATGGTGCATATCTGGTCCACTCTCTCTATCCATGCTTTCATAGATGGGGCATTCGGGCATTTCCACCAACGGGGGATCAGTGCCTTTGCTGCATTCAGTAAGTAGGGAGTTAAAGTCGAGCAATACTGACCCACTCCCATCTCTCTATCATTAAACAAGCACACCCATGGTTGTTTTCTAAACCCTTTCCCCCGTTATCTGGCCAATTAATTCTATTACATGATCCCAAAAGTTTTGTATTTTAGGGCACTTCCACCACATGTGTGGGAACGTTCCAACTACCGAACACCCTCTCCAGCATGTTGGGGAGTTGTCTTCGCTATATACATTTGCTCTCTGTGGGGTTACATACCAACTCACTAAGAGTTTGTACGACATTTCCCTTGTTTGCGTGTCTTTTGCTGTCGAGTGTACTAGCCTTAAAATCTTTTCCCTGTGTTCATCACTTCTTAGCGGGCCTATCTCCTTTTCCCACTTTTCTAGGTAAGCTGGAAACTCGTGGTCTGCCTCTCGCAGCAATATTTTGTATATTTTTGATGTCCTTTTCTCTAAGCTTTGTGGTGACTCTAGTAATTTCTCTAAGGGTCTCATGTGATTCTTCCCTCGTAGTGGCCGTGGCAAACTCCCCACGAAGTGTTGCAATTGAGTGTATCTCCACCTATCTAGTGCATTCTGTCCCCATTCCCGTGTGATTTCACTATACGTGTACAATCTATTTCCTTCCATCACATCCTGCAATCTCAGATTGTCATTATTGGCCCACCTACTGAAGTTTGTATCTAATAGTGGAATTAATGGTGAATTATAGTCCCATTTGTGCCTCTTCTGTATTACATCCCAAACCTTTAGTGAATTTTTTGTGAGTGAATTTATGTTTGGACCTAACACTCGACATTGTGGCGGTATCCATATGATTTTCCCCGTGTTTGTTCGACTTAGACTAATTTCTAACTTAACCCAACTCTTATCCTCCTTATTGTGCACCCAATCTATTACTCTGGAGATCACAATAGCTTCATAGTATTTTTTGAAATCTGGTGCTGCTAGACCCCCTCTATCTTTTACTCTCGTCATTATATTGAATGCAATTCGTGCCCGTTTTCGTGCCCAGATGAATTTTATTATTATAGATTTTAATTTTCTGAAGTAACTTTGTGGGATGGAGATTGGGATCATCTGACAAGTATAGATAAATACCGGTAAGATAAACATTTTCACTGCGTCTATCCTCCCTGACCATGATAGTACTTTATATTGCATCCTATTCAATTGCTCTTTAATTTTATTTAAAAGGGGAATGTAGTTGCTTTCAAAGAGGTCGCCCACTTGAGCTGTTAAATTTATTCCGAGATATCCCAGTTCTTTCTGCACCACTTAAATGGTAATTTGGCTTGAATAGCGCTCTGCTCTTCTATTGATAGGTTTAAGTTTAATATCTCCGATTTTGTCATATTTACTTAAAAATTTGACAACTTGCCATATCGTTTTAACTCCTCCAGCACCATGGGTATTGATATCCTCGGTCTGGAGATATAGAGAAGCACGTTGTCCGCATATGCAGACGCCTTGTGCTCCCACTCACCTACCCTGATTCCTTGGATATCTTGATTTTTGCGTATTGCTGCCAATAGGGGTTCTAACGTTATTATAAATAGCAGTGGAGAGAGTGGGCACCCCTGTCTTGTCCCGTTGAATAATTCAAGGGGGCAGGACAGGGTGCCGTTAACTCTTATTCTGGCCCTCGGATGACAATAGAGGGATTCAATCCATCTCATCATCTTCTCGCCTAATCCCAGGTGTCTCAACGTTTCGAAGAGGAAACCCCAATTATTGACCCTATCAAACGCCTTTTCGGCATCTATTGACATAAGGACTGTGGGGGGGGCCCCTCCGTGTGGCTTCCTGCATCAACATTATGGATTTTAATGAGTTATCCCTTCCTTCCCTCCCCTGGACAAACCCCACTTGGTCACTATGGATCCACCTTGGCAGATATGCCTTCAATCTTTCAGCTATAATTTTAGCGAAGAGCTTTAAATCTGAATTTAGTAGTGAGATTGGCCTGTAGCTTTCCACTGCCATGGGGTCTTTCACCTCTTTTACGATTAAAGTAATATGTGCCAAGAGTGTCTCCTCTCGCAAATTCTCTCCGGTCCCTATCGTATTGAAATAATCACGTAGTTTTGGTGCTAATTGTTTACTGAACTTTTTATAATACAGAATGGGATAGCCGTCGGGGCCCGGGCTTCCTCCTAGGGCGGTATTTTTGATTGCTCTCTCGACTTCCTCTAACGTGATGGGGGCTTCTAGTCCCTCCATCTCTTCTTTCTCGCCCCTAGGGAGGTCCAGGCTCCGCAGGTACTCCCCTATATCTTCTATCTGATTTACTTTCCCTTCCTCCTTCTGCTTAATTTTATATAAAATGCTGTAGTAGGAGTGGAATGTGCGTGCTATGTCGGGGGAGGAGATTTGTATATTCCCTTTTGCATCTCTGACCCTTGCTATGAAAGTCCTATTCTGCTTTTCTTTCACCCTCCTGGCCATCCATTTACCTGCTTTATTTCCCCATTGGTATGCTTCCTTCTCTATTAAATGGTATGTGGCTTTCCTTTCCTGTTCTACCAGTTCTTCTAGTTCTCTCTTTACCGTTGCCAGTTCCTGTCTATCTGGGATCCCTTGGGGCCTTGTGCTTTGCTCAAGCTCCTTTATTTTGGTGTATAGCTCTTTTTTCCTTTTTCCCCTTTCTTTTTTTTTCCCTGCCCCAATTCCTATTAGAATCCCCCTTATTACCACTTTGTGGGTTTCCCATACTACCGAAATGGGCATTCCTGGCGTCTCATTGTCCCTAAAGAAACTCTCTAATTCCTGCTCAATCTTACTCATTGTTTCCTCTTCCTGTATCAGGGAGTCATTTAACCTCCAGTTTGTCCTCGGTCCAGAGTCCCCTCTAATGTCCAGCTGTATCATCACCGGAGCATGATCTGATAAAGTCATAGATTTAATTTCTGCCTTTTTGAGCGCTTGCACTAACTGGTGTTCGATGAGAACGTAGTCTATCCTTGAGAAGGAACCATGGACCGATGAAAAACAAGTATAGTCACGTTCTTTTAAATGTATGATCCTCCACGCGTCCTGTAGTTGCCAGTATGCTAATGCTTTTGTGAGTTTTTTCCGCCTTTGTTCCGTTGTACTATTCCCCCCCCCCCCCCCCCCGATGTGTCTATCCTAGGTTCCATACTCCAGTTCAGATCTCCTGCCACAATCAGTTTACCCTCCTTAAAGCCCTCTAGTTTCTTTAAGACATTTCTAAGAAATTTATCAGGGTTTTTATTCGGTGCATACACGTTGACAACCGTACATCTCATTTTAGACAATTCACCTTTTAAAAACAAATACCTTCCCTCTGGATCCACGAGAAGCTCCTTGACCTCAAATTTTACCCTCTTACTAAAGCCGACTGCTATTCCTCTTGAGTGGGGAGATGGAGTGTCTCCATAGTACCATGTCGGGAATTGGTAGGTTGCCAATTTGATCCCTGAAATATTTGTTATATGTGTCTCCTGGAGGCACACTATATCTGCTTCTAAGTATTGGAGTTCGTTATTTAATTTGTACCTTTTCTTTTTTGTATTTAAACTTCTTACATTATATGTAATTAGGTTTACCCTCTCCAGATCTTCTGTTTAGGTTGGTCTTTTGGAGCTTCTAGTGAGAGCCAGGATCCTACTCTGAAGCTGAAGAGGAAGCAACACCCAAAACGAGAGAAAAAAAAAAAAAACCCCGGGGACACAAAGAAAAAAAAAAAAAATTGCAATATATCCCTCCCTCCCAAGACCCTTCCCTGAACCGTCCCCCCCCCTAACCTGCCTCCCCCTTCTGAAACAATAAGCCTTCTGAGGCCGGGCAGAAGTCCCTCTTTTTTTGTTTGTTCCATGGACCGGGCAAACATCCTCTTGATGTCGCCTTCTCTCCATAGATCCCTGGGGTTCACACCCTAGGCCATCCCACACCTCTCCCCCTGGCCCCCTCCCCCTCCCTTTTCTCTCTCCCTTCCCCTTTTTTATTTCCTTTCTCTTTTTCCCACTGTCTGACTGGCATTAATTAAATGGTGTTATTTAATCCCCCCCCCTCTCCCTTCCCCTTTGTTCCATTTTAATTTTCTCTGTGGCGGGGGGACCTCCCCCTCCCACCCCGGTAATGGGGGGGGGGGGCGAATGTCCAACCGGTCACAGAACTCTCTCAAATCCTCTGGGAAGCACAGAACTGCGGAACGTCCGTCCTTCTTTCCTATCAAGCAGGCTGGGAACCCCCATTGATAGGAAATCTCTGAGGCCACCATCAGTTCCGTTAGAGGCTTTAAACGCCCCCGTCTTGTCAAAGTCTCTACTGCCAGGTCCGGATAGATCTGCAGCTCTACGCCCTCATATGTGACTCCTGGGAGGGTCCTAATTTTTCCCATTACTAGCATTTTCTCTTCTACATAGTGAAACCTTGCTATTACATCTCTCGGCTTTTCTGCTATGCGCTGTGTAATCCTGTGTATTCTGTCTATTTTTAAGATCTCTGTTACTTCTCTATACAAGAGAGGATTAAATAATTGCTGTGCTATTTTCCTGAGGTCTGCGTTACTATGTGTCTATGGGAGGCCTTTAATGCGCACGTTCTTCCTTCGACTACGGTTCTCCTGATCCTCTAATTTGTACATCAGGGTTCTATTTGCTTTATGTAGGGCGCTAACCTGTTCAATTACCTCGTAGATCCTTTGCTCCTGAGCATCCAATCTATCCTCCATCTCCTCTACTCTCCCCAGAACCCGACCAATATCTGTCCTTACCGCTGCCATTTCCTCTTTCAGAGATGCTTCCATTTTAGTAAACATTTCTGTGAGCATCACTTTTATATCTGATGCTTTGTCCTGAGATTGGGGTACCCTTCCACTTTCCACTACTAGCTCAGCCCCTTCTAATCTTTCTTCGTCTCTCTTCTCCTGGGCCGTTACATTCAACACCTCCCCTCCTTGTGGGTTGGTCCCTCCTCCCTTTGGCCCTGTTGTTTTAACTCCGTTTACTTTCCCCCCTTTACTTTCTTCTGAAATTTTCTGTCTATTTAATCCTGACCGGAGTGGGGCTCCTATCTTGGGACTTCCCTGACCCTCCTCCATTATGCTGGTATTGCTTGCCATATAACGCTGAATTCCTCCCGGACTGGGTACAGGTTGTGGGGTTTTACTTTTCGTTGATTTCCCCCTCATTGTACCTGCTGCCGGTTGATAAGAAGAGGCCGCTTTCAAAACCGTTTTCCCTCTTACCCTCTTACCCTTGGGTTATCCCCATTCAAACCTCTTCACATTGATACATTTATATTATCAACCACCTTAAAACAAAAAGAGAGAGAATGATCTCCTCAAAATTCGGGAGGAGGCAGCTCTATATAGAGGCAAGAGGGGAGCCACAAAAAAGGAGAACAAAAGAAAAAAAGAGAATAACCACAGTACAACACTTCAGGGTGCAATGTCTCTGGGTAATCGGATGTCTTGCGAGTAGTTAGCCAGGGCCCCTTCCTCTCTACCAATTTTACAAGGGGGTTGAAAGATTCTGGAGTCTCTTATATACCCGGACACGGTGCTAATTCAGGATTCCGGGATCCTTATTGCCCAGTGAAAAAAAAAAAAAAGGAGGGAAAAAAAGTTCAACTTGATCTGGGGTCACCGAACTTAGGGGTCAAGGTAATAACCTTGTCTCTCCTGTAGACAGGATTACTCCGGTAGCAGGCAATTGCAGTGATTCCCTGGTTAGCGGCGTTTTCATAATTTAGCAGCAGGGGTGACCACAATGAGCACCGTTGCAGCAGTCAATTTTTTTCTAGATTCTTCCATCTCTGTCACAATACATGGGTAAGTGTAAAAACTGTTCCTTTTCTGTGTTGCTTTATCCCACCAACAGATAACAGTAGATAGCAACAAATCAGTAACAGCTATGGCAGATGGCGGCGAATAGCGAATTGAAAATAATAGCTGTGGCAAGCAGCAGAAGTGGGCCCATGATTGCAGCATAAACCCAAGCGGCTGGAGGTATTTATCGTGTATTAGACCGCGGTAGTCAGCGGTAGAGCAGAGCGTCACTATTGATAGCGACCCTGGCAGGCAATAACAACAAATTGCAGCTCGCAGTAGATAGCAATTAGTCAGTAGCAGTAATAGGAGCAATAGGAGTTAGCAGCCAATAGCCAATTTGAAAATAGCAGAAGACACAAATAGCAGCCGCAGTCTAAAAAAAAACAAAAAAAAAACAAAAAAAGTTTTTTTTGGCACTTCCGTCACAGCATCCAAACATAGGTAAGTGTAAGTGTAAAAACCTTTCCTTTTCTGTTTTGCTTTATCCCACCTGCTGCGGTTCAAGTTGCTGTCAGTCAGTCTTAAAGGGGAACCTTCACTACTGCCTCCTCATGACACACTACACACGACACTAGCAGGTAATAGCAGATAGCAAATGGTTGCAGATAGTCAATAGCAGCTAAGATAGCTAAAGGCAGATAGCCAATTGAAAATAGCAGCATTAGCTAATAACAGTAGAGGGTCCTTAATCGCAGCATATACCCAAGCAGCAGGCGGTAAACACAGTTGCAGCAGTTTGTTTTTTAAGCTCTTCTATATCAAGATTTTACCTTCCTCCTGCTCCGCTCGGGCTCGTTGTCGGCTGCTCTTGAGGAATGGCTGATGTCCTCCGCATCCTCTGTCTGAGTCTCCGCCCTAGGTAGATTTCCTATCAGTCGGTCTCTCCCGGTCCGTGTCCTGGTCCGTGAGCGGTCTGCATGTCTTCCCTCGCTTCAGTTTAATTGACATTGGCTCCTGCCTTAGAACACCAGAGGAAGTACCCACGGCGTGCGTCCTCCTCAATTCGCCACCTCCAAGTATGTGGCTAGCAGACGAGGAGCGTTACCGGGGGGAAGCGAGGGGGGGTCCGCTAGCCCGCTCTACATCCGCAGCGGGCGGGTGGATTCCATAGGCGTTTGAGCGTCCCCTCACTGCGGCCGTCAGTCATACCACGTTGGGGCTGGGAGGGAGGATTCGGAGGGCTCGGCGGGCCATCTGGAGGACGTCCAGCACGCACCTACGTCATGGTGCTCCCGCGATGCACCTATCGCTAAACAGTGTCCCCATTAGTGGATTCCGCAGTACCTCAAACCGAGGAAACGGCTGGGATGAATTACAAAATAGATAAATAACAAAGCAGAAATCCCTTAACTCTGCCCCTTATTATGATAAAGCCTCCCAGATGAAAATGAAAAGGGGAAAGCCCAAATCAATAATGGGGGATTGTAAGGAGGAGGAATGCATTCCAAATGAAGAATATAAAATACAAAATGACTATATAAATATAAGTACATGGCGTACATTATGAAGCGTTATTATTTTTTTTTATGTTAGCCTTATATTTATATAGTAATTTTGTATTTTATAATACAAAATTACTATATAAATATAAGGCTAACATAAAAAAAAATAATAGTTATATTGCCCTTCTATTATTGTCACATTTCCTCGACGTATCTCCACGTCTTTTTAAATGCTTTCCAATTTATCCTTGTGATCTCTCCCTTCTACTTCTTCCCTACTTTGATTTAGACTCTCCAAGTTATTTTTTATCATTTATACCGAGTATCCAGTCTTGTATTTTTGGGCTGTCGGGTTCCTGACATTTTTTGGTTATGAGGCTTTTCGCTACATTGATCAGAATGGGAATTACATATGCTCTGTATTGTTTAACCGCTTCCCGACCGGCGCACGGCGATGTACGTCGACAGAATGGCACGGACAGGCATAAGGGCGTACAGGTACGTCCCTTTGAATTTGCTGCCATGCCATCGCTTGAGTGCGTGCCGGTCGGGACCTCCGTGAGTCCAATCGCGGGTCCCGCGCACTCGATCGCCGTAGGTATACCCGCGGTCGTCTCACGGGGAGGAAGAACAGGGAGATGTTGATGTAAACAGCATCTCCCCGTTCTGCCTAGCAACAAGTGACACTGATCTCTGCTCCCTGTGATTGGAGCAGAGATCAGTTATCATTAAAACACAGCCATGCCACCCACAGTTAGTAACACGACCCTAGGACACACTTAACCCCTGCACTGCCACCTCCTGGTTAACTCCTTCACTGCCAGTGACATTTACACAGGAATCAGTGCATTTAAATAGCACTGATTGCTGTATAAATGACAATGGTCCCAAAAATGTGTCAAAAATGTCCGATGTGTCCGCCATAATGTCGCAGTCACAATAAAAATCGCTGATCGCCGACATTACTAGTAAAAAAAAATTAATAAAAATTCCATAAAACTATCCCCTATTTTGTAAACGCTATAACTTTTGCGCAAACCAATCAATAATCGATTTTTTTTTACCAAAAATATGTAGAAGAATACGTATCGGTCTAAACTGAGGAAAAAAACGTTTTTTTATATATTTTTGGGGGATATTTATTATAGCAAAAAGTAAAAAATAATCAGATTTTTTCAAAATTGTCGCTCTTTTTTCGTTTATAGCGAGAAAAATAAAAACCGCAAGGGTGATCAAATACCACCAAAAGAAAGCTCTATTTGTGGGGAAAAAAAGGACGTCAATTTTGTTTGGGAGCCACGCAGTGCCAAATCGCAAAAAGTGCTCTGGTCTTAAGCCAGCAAAATGGTCCAGTCTGAAAGTGGTTAACAGAGCCCTCTACCCCATGGAACAAGCATATTCAAGGATCTTCTGGAATTACTTTATTAGTAATTTCCTTGATTAATTGTAAGACCTCTTTCCATTATTTTTTTATTATGGGTCAATCCCACCATAAGTGGGCCATTGTTCCGACTGCCTTACACCCTCTCCAGCAGTCCGAGGGTTTCCCCGTTTGATATTTACTTGTTTTTTCTGGGGCCACATACCACCTGGCTAGGCACTTGTAATTCATCTCAGCCATCCTTATGTCTGTAGCAGAATTATGTGTTAATTTTATAATCTTATCAATAGTATATTTATTACTTCGTGACCCCAATTCATTTTCCCATTTTTTGATGTATGGTGGGACCCCCAGATCCACACCAGCAGATATTATGTTATACTGTATATCCGAGCTATATTATTTCTTGATTTTTCCCTCATACATAGCCGCTCCAGTGGCCTAAGATCCTCCCCATCTCTTATTAGGTGGGGCAGTTTCTCTAAGAAGTGTCTTAACTGGAGGTACCGCCATCCATCAATCACCACTAGTTCCGTGTCCAATCTTAATTCTTGATAAGTGCTTATTTTGCCCATCCTCAATATATCTTTCAACTTTGCATTATCCTTTTTTATCCAGTTCCCCCCAATTGACCTTTTCCCTGGTGCAAATTAATCATTTTTTTCTATTAAAAAAATCAAAGGTGAATTATGTACCCACTTGTTTTGTTTGTGACTCATGTCCCAAATTTTTAATGCATTACGTGGTATTTCATGCGTGTTCGCACCCAACGCCTATATTGTGGAGGGTTCCAAATTACCCTTCTTAAATGTGTACTGCTCGCTTCATTTTCTATTTTAACCCATCTTTTTTCATTATCTTCCTTTGCCCATTCCACCACTACAGCGTTATAATATTTTCTAAGATCTGGGACGGCCAAGCCCCCTGTTTTTTCCCCTTTTCTAATACGGCCAGTGCGATTCTCTGTTTTTTATTTTTCCATATATACTAAAATATAATAGATTTTAAAGTTTTAAAATATGTTTGTGGCAATGAAAGAGGTAACATTTGGAACTTATATAGGATTTTCGGTACCAAAACCATCTTTACAGTATTGATACGCCCTATCCAAGAAAGGGGTCGGGTTGATATTTTTTTTATTTCCTTCTTAATTTCATCCAGGAAAGGGATATAGTTTATTAGATATATTTTTCTTAGGGAGGTAGCTAATCTAATTCCCAGGTATTTTAAGTTCTTCCTCCAAGAGAAGTGCAATTCTTTTTGCAAATTCTCTTCTTCCTGTCTGCTTATGTTTACATTTAAGATCTCAGATTTACTAAGATTAATTTTAAAATTTGAGATTTATCTATACTGTTTTAGAGTCTTCAGTAGATTTGGCATTGTGATCCTTGGTTTTGAGATGTAGAACAGCACATCGTCAGCAAAAGCTGCCAGCTTGTGCTCATCCTCTTCTACCTTGATACCTTTAATATCTGGATTGTTGCGAATTGACACAAGCAGGGATTCCAAAGTCAGCACAAACAGAAGTGGTGAGAGCGGACATCCCTGCCTGGTTTCATTTTTCCATCTCGAAGGGGAGGGATAGTGTGCCATTTACCTTCACACAGGCCGAAGGGTGGTTATACAATACTCCTATCCATTGGATCATTCTTGGTCCTATGCCCAAGACTTCCAGCATTTTTATCATAAGTCTACCCTGTCAAATGCTTTTTCAGCATCGAACGATAATGCCCCATAATGCACTGCGGAATCACAGTAGATTGCTGTATGATGATTGGCCAAAGCATGCACCTGACCTGCATGCTTTGGCCAATCACAGCGTGGAGTTCCCCTTCAAGATCATCAGAGCACAAGTCGCATGCCAAAGTCGGATCAGTTAAGATGGCGATCCGACTTTAGTGATATTCAATGGGTTGAAGTAGGATCAAAGTCAGACCCAAGTAGTACAGGGAACATTTTCAAAGTCGGGCCGAATGGGTGAATGGGTTTGAAAAATATCCTGACTACGAAAATGACACCCAAGTGCAATCAACAGATGCACTCAATCATGCCTGCCTGAAGACGAGGTTAATGCCTTACTCACGTCTTTGACAGACATAATTGTCACACACTCCTTCATGTACACATTTCACGCCATGCTCTGAATATTTCCTACATCATACTCGAAATTACAAAAGAATGTATGTCTAATTGACAATGTCGCACTATTAACAAGACATTCTCAACGTCACTTCTGTCTGCTCAAGATACTGTATCTAATGTTTACCCTGAAGATGTTGTTAACTGTACTGTTTGTTAAACTTTGATTAATAAAAATATTTTGAAAAAAATAAAATCATAAGAAATACATCTTTCCAGAAATGTTTTGCTACTGAGCAATCCCACCAAGAATGGAGATGTGATCCTAGATCACCACATCCATGAAAACAAAATGGAAAATAATTAAGAGCATTTCTAATACTAATCTCCATACTACTCATTTAAATCAGTTATACCCAATCGAATGTCACTATATTAACCAATTTTGCCATTCTTCGACATTCCCTGATACATGGAGTCTGTTGATTTTAATTTAATCAAATTTAATTCAATGGAATCTACATAACCTAGTACCATCTAGCCAAGTCCTACAGCATGGAACTTCACGCAATACATTATGTTGCATCCATAGGTCCCCAAGACAGACGGACGATCTGACCCCCTCACCCCTTCACGGTGCTATGGTAGGTCAAATCCATCTATACACACACAAAAAAAACTCTATACATACCATACCATACACACTCTTATATACCAGTATTTCTAGTACTATGAATCCCTATTAGCTTGTTATACCGGGAGTTAGCGTATCATTTATGCCACATTTCCCTCAGCTTCAACAATGTTTGCTATGGTTTGTCAATCCCAGTGACATTGCAGCGCTACAGAACATAGTGATTCAGGTCTGCAATGCCACTACCACCTCCATTTCTATTGCCATTCTCATTCCCCCATGCATCTATATTCATTTGTTTGCATTGTGTCATCTTTAATTCTATTTGCACTTGTACTTATATATGTAGATGTATATGATTTATTTTCCAATTTGTAATGCAATGAGTGTACATTTTAACTTTCCAACGCTATCTGGTGTATGCATCTGTGCTTCTCCATAGAGAATTCTATCTGCATATATATGTGTGTGCAGGGGCATAACTAGAAATCACAGGGCCCCATAGCAAAATGTTGTATGGGCCCCCCCCCCCCACCCTCACCCAGGGGCGGATCCAGAGTCTAGTCTCGGGAGGGGTACTTGCCAGAAAATATGTTTTTTTGGAGGCAATTTATCAAGGCAATGGCTGATGTTGGCGCTTCAATCATCACGGCACCATGGCTGTTATGGTGTCAGGATGATTGAAACACATTATTTCTATTATTACATTGTTATAGAAAATGAAATAGTTCAACTCACCATAATGCAGAATCAGTGGGAGCCCCGAGCGTGTCACTTGCCACTGTCGCCTGCCACCAGATACAGATTGTCACTTGCCAC
Source organism: Lithobates sylvaticus (assembly GCA_028564925.1). NCBI lineage: Eukaryota > Metazoa > Chordata > Amphibia > Anura > Ranidae > Lithobates > Lithobates sylvaticus. The sequence continues at coordinate 175,260,155 of CM053031.1, read as the reverse complement.
GTCACCTGCCACCAGATGCAAATTGTCGCTTGTCACACATTGCAGATTGTCCATTTGCCACGTCACCTGCCACAAGTTGCGGATTGTCACTTGCCACGTCACCTGTCACACATTGCGGATTGTCCACTTGCAATGTCACCTGCCACAAGTTGCGGATTGTCACTTGCCACATCACCTGCCACATGTTGTGGATTGTCACTTGCCACACGTTGCAAATTGTCCACTATCACCTGCCACACATTGCGGATTGTCCACTTGCCACACATTTCAAATTGTCCACTTGCCACGTCACCTGCCACCCATTGCAGATTGTCCACTTGCCACGTCACCTGCCACCCGTTGCGGATTGTCCACTTGCCATGTCACCTGCCACAAGTTGCAAATTGTCCACTTGCCACGTCACCTGCCACACATTGCAGATTTCCACTGGCCACGTCACCTGCCCCAAGTTGCGGATTGTCCACTTGCCATGTCACCTGCCCCAAGTTGCGGATTGTCCACTTGCCACGTCACCTGACACACATTGCAGATTGTCCACTTGCCACAAGTTGCATATTATCACTTTCATGCTAAGGTGGGGAATGGGGATTGTCACTTCTGTTTCCCAGTCTGAGTCAGGCAGCAGAGAGATGATGTAATCTCTCTGCTGCTTGCACAGTGAGGGCAAAACTGCCAGGAAGCAGGGCGGGCGCCGGGCGTTAAGAGATGATGTCATCTCTCTGCTCCACTCACCCGCTGATTGGCCACCCACCTAGCCTCCCAGCTGGCAGCTTCCCATAACCCCCAATTCCCCCCGCCGCCGAGCCACCCAGCTGCATCCACTCATACAGTCAGTGTGACTGTACGAGCGTCGAGTGGGCGGGCAGCTCACCTGCCGCCCGCTCACCGTGCCCTCCTAGGCTGCGGGCCCCATATCGCCCGCATGGGTCGCTATGGCGGTAGTTCCACTGTGTGTGTGTGTGTGTGTGTATCTGTATGCACATGTGTATAGACATTCATGTATCATTTTATGTAAGGGGACATTTGCAGTAGTCCAGCTATAGTGATTTATGTTGGCAACAATGTATGTAAACAGTGGTGGAACTACCGCCATAGCGACCCATGTGGGCGCTATGGGGCTTACAGCTGAGGAGGGCCCGGTGAGCGGGCGGCGGGTGAGCCGCCGAGCTGCCCGTCCACTCGGCGCTCGTACAGTCACACTGACTGTATGAGCGGGCACGGCAGGTTACGGGAAGCTGCCAGCTGGGAGGCTGGGTGGGTGGCCAATCAGCAGGTGGCGGAACAGAGAGATGACATCATCTCTCACCGCCCGGCGCCCGCCCTGCTTCCTGGCAGTTTCGCCCTCACTGTGCAGGCAGCAGAGAGATTATCTCTCTGCTGCCTGACTCAGACTGGGAAACAGAAGTGACAATCCTCATTCCCCTCCTTAGCAGGAAAGTGACAATCTGCAACTTGTGGCAGGTGATGTGGCAAGTAGACAATCGGCAATGTGTGGCAAGTGGACAGTTTGCAACTTGTGACAAGTGACGTGGCAAGTGGACAATCCGCAATGTGTGGCAGGAGACGTGGCAAGTAGACAATCTGCAACTTGGGGCAGGTGACGTGGCAAGTGGACAATCCGCAATGTGTGGCAGGTGATGTGGCAAGTGGACAATCCGCAACTTGGGGCAGGTAACATGGCAAGTGGACAATCCACAACTTGGGGCAGGTGACGTGGCAAGTGGACAATCCGCAATGTGTGGCAGGTGACGTGGCAAGTGGACAATTTGCAACTTGTGGCAGGTGACGTGGCAAGTGGACAATCCGCAACGGTTGGCAGGTGACGTGGCAAGTGGACAATTTGCAACGTATGGCAAGTGACAATCCGCAACTTGTGGCAGGTTATAGTGGGCAATTTGCAATGTGTGGCAAGTGATAATCCACAACATGTGTCAGGTGATGTGGCAAGTGGACAATCCGCAATGTGTGACAGGTGACGTGGCAAGTGACAACCCGCAACTTGTGGCAGGTGACATGGCAAATGGACAATCTGCAACGTGTGACAAGTGACAATTTGCATCTGGTGGCAGGTGACGTGGCAAGTGACAATACGCCTCTGGTGGCAGGCGACGGTGGCAAGTGACACGCTCGGGGCTCCCACTGATTCTGCATTATGGTGAGTTGAACTATTTCATTTTCTATAACAATGTAATAATAGTAATAATGTGTTTCAATCATCCTGACACCATTACAACCATGGTGCCGTGATGATTGAAGCGCCAACATCAGCCATTGCCTTGATAAATTGCCCCCAAAAAAACGTATTTTCTGGCAGTGCCCCTCCCGAGACTAGACTCTGGATCCGCCCCTGGGTGAGGGGGGGCCCATACAACATTTTGCTATGGGGCCCTGTGATTTCTAGTTACGCCCCTGTATGTGAACAATCAATAATATACTAACACTTTCCCTATCTACACACACTTTCCACCTAACTATATGGGACACTGCTCTATTGATTATATACACTGTATGCATACCCATTATCTGATATGTGTCTCTTAAAGTTTGAAATAAGTGTCAGCAATTCTATTGATATCTGTCCGGTGTTTGTTCAATGTAGAGCGCTGGGATGTAGAGGGAACTGGCCTACAGTGAAGGAGGATCCAAGCATTTGAGTGGACCACCTGTCCAGTTTTTGTACCACACATCACGTCCTCTACATTTTAAATATACAGACCAGACCTGTTATATCAAGGCACTGAGGAAGAGGAAGACCCTCGAAATGCATTAGCCGATTGTTTAATTTTTATCCCGTATATGGGCACCATTTTTTTAATGTTATATTTAACTCAGTTGACTAGGGGGTACTTACATTGTAACTCACCCACTCTTATGAATACATAGTATTTTTATTCTCTGTACACACCAGTTTGTTTTAATAAACGTTTTAAAAGTACTCATGCATAAGGCCACATGCCTTCTCTTTCTTCTTTTAGTTTACTAGTATATGTATCATGAGATAATTTCAGTTGAATCAGTGTAATGGGGCGATTTCGTTTTATAAGTGCTCGGGCTAAAAGAGAGTCTGGTTTATTTGCTTTAAGATAAAATGTATATTTAGACTTACCTAACATTTTATCTACAGATTCTGATAAACGTGCTTTATCAAGCTGTAATTTAGTCACAGGGGTAGGGATTAGATTGAAATTCTGTTTCAAATTTTTGTTTTAGTTGTCTTTTTTTCTCTTTTAAGAAATGGGGCTTGGAGTATACAAACCCCACGGAGAACAGGTTTTCTGAGCTTCCCATAAGGTCAGTGGGGATATATTAGGGGTCTCATTATTGGCCAGGTAAACGTTTATGGCTATTTCTAGATCAGAGGAGTGTGATGGATGAGTTGGATTGAATCATTGATATGCCATGTAGAATCTTGTAGGGAAGATAAGGTGAAAACCGCGCTATTCTTATCCATCAAGCATTGGGATTGCCACCGCTAGTTTGTACTATACTGTGGTCCCCCCACAAACTCTAAATTCCTAAAGTGCAGGTGCTAGCCTACTATTTAAATGCCGTATTCAAATAAAATTAAATTAAATCAAAAAACAAAAAACAGAAGATCAAAAAATCAAAAAATATCAAGTGCTCAGTGCTAATTCCGTGCCTTGATCAGCTGATTCAAAGTGCTTTGTGCATATAAGTATCAGGGGGAAGGTAATGGGGGGGGGGGAGAAGTGGGGAGGAAAGGGAGAAGGGAGGGGGGGTGGGGGGGTGGGCAAAGAGGAGGGGGGGGGGGGGGGAACAAAGAGGAGGAACCAGGAGAGGGGGAGAGAGAAAAAAGGGGGGGGGGGGGAAGTGGAAGGGGGAAGGGGGAGAAAGGGGGGGGGGCGAGGAAGGAGGAGTGGGGTAAGGGGTGTGCGGGAAGGAGGGCTGTGCAATTCTTGCCAAAAGCTAGTGATGGGATTGAAAGGTCACTTACAAAAAGTATATTTCAATGTCAGGCTAGGACAGCGGAACGTGGGAGTCTCAGCTGGTTATGGTAGTTGTTAAATGCATAGGGTAAAATGGAGTAGGGAGCCGTTGAGGAGTTGCAAAGTCCAGCATTTACAGTCTAGAACAGGGGAATAATAAGATAATCCCACTCATTAGAAGTAGAGGTTAAGTAATCGATTGTGTGGATTTAGAAAGGTACATACCCCCGAGACTGTGATCCCACACGATGTTCCGCGTCCTAGAAGTTCCATGTGCCTATTGACGGTGAACAGACACCGTCATATAGGCGCCCCAATCAGTGACGTCATGCGCCCGCCAGCAAAGTGGCGCGCACCGGCGTCACTGATCAGCCCATCTACAGATCCTCCGGATCCGACGGGACCACCGACAACCGTGCCTTGCAGAGCGCACACACCGCCATGTTGGTTAGAGGCGGTGTGGCCCGGCCTGATGACGCTGTGTGTGAAGCGCCGGTGTTGCGCATGCGCAGATGGAAGGACCCACTGCGCATGCGTCCAGCGTTCCGGGAGATTGTAAACAAGGCGTATCGATGTAATAAGGCCATGAGACCTGCGCTGACAGGCAGAGAAGCATCACAAAGGTGATGCTCATCAATGGGGGCAACCCATGTATGGGTTCACATAGCACGTGTCGGTGGGGTGTCAGTGTGGATGGATGTGCTCCAAAACAGCCCGAACACATAAACATATATATATAAGGGCCAAGGGTAAGAGGGCATAAAATTCCCTCCAAGATGAGGTCACTATCACGTGATATTAGGCGTGATCTGTGTTAATTGCAAAGTCTGGTGCTTCTACTAATATTATCAAGTTCATTCCATCAGTAGCCCATCTTCATTGCCCAACATGATGATACAATAATAAATATCTGTTACATGTGACCCAAGCTTTTCAATAACATAATCCCATCAGTGTTTTTTTATAGTATAACAATGTGAGAACAAATTTTACAATGTTAAAACCAAAAACAAAAAACAGAACAAAAATAGAGTCCGTGACAACACCGCTTGTGCTTGGTTAAACTTTAAATTTTCATTGTGCAGATTTCTTGCTTTGTGACCGTCACCAACTATGAAATGGATCACTTACCAAACCTTGGTAAGTATAAAGCCTGCGGTTACTTTAGGATAACCAATCCTATCTATGGCCTCCCTCTTTCTCTCACTTCCTGGTGCAGATGTTATACGGATAGACTCCACAGCAGGTGTCCCCAGAAAATGAGATAATAAACAAGGGGCTTCTAATGGTGAAGTACGTTTTTCAAAGGATTTTATTAAAAGTAAAATATCATAAAAGACTCACATGGTCCAGTGCCGTAGCTGGCACTAAGCATATCCAGCCTTGTGTTTAAAATCAGGTTCCTTTTGGTTGGCGTGCGTCCTGGACTCCCTTCCTGGTGTGAGGTCCCTCTCCCGGAAGTGACGCAATCGCGTATAATTACCCAGCAGCCTCTACGCGTTTCGCAAAGGGTTTTGCGTCATCAGGAAGCTGCTGGGTGTATGGGTAATTGTGTTTTTATAGCCCCAATCCTGTATTTGTGTCCCCTTGATAGGGTGCCTTCCATGTCTGTCTATGTATGTATCATTGCCGCCGTCTTTTCCTCCCCCCGGAAGTGTCTATGCCGCCATCTTAGGTCCGGTGACCGGAAGTTTGTATAGCGCCATTTTTGTTTTGGGATCCCCTGCATTTTGCCCTTTCTTATGATGCGACCATGTTAAGTGATGTTCCCTAATCATTCCTATTTGCTTGTGCCCTTACTATGTGTGGTTCAATCAAGTCTTCTGCCTGTTGTTACCTATGTCGCCGGAAGTGTGTTATAGGTTCATTTACACTCTGTTGGTGTTGGCTGATCCCTTTTTGTGAACGTTCCCACCCACAAAGCTGGATTGCTTTCACAGTTTTGTACATTGCCATCAATTGAATACAGGTTATATTTGTGTTATTGTCTTTTACTCTTTGATTCAAAACTGACATGTCCCCCTGTTCCCATTTTGGCATCAACCTTAAAGAGTGTGTTATCAAAAAATATTATTATGTAGACCCAATTTGTATGATAAACTGTGAGTTTACGTGAAATATGAGTGATGTAAAAAAATCAATCAAACCAATGTGTGTAGTAGGTATGGTAGGTAAAATAAATATACATAAAAATAAATAAAATAAAAACAAAAATAAATATGAAAATGAAAATAAAAATAAAAATAAAAATAAAAATGAAAATCAAAATAAAATTAAAATTCAAATTAAAAATAAAAATAAAAAATAAAAAAAAAAATAAAATAAAATAAAAATAAAAATAAAAATAAAAATAAAAATAAAAATAAATATAAATAATAAAAATAAAAATAAAAATAAAAAAATATAAAAATATAAAAATAAATGAAAATAAAAATGTAAATAAATAAAAAATAAATAAATAAAAAATAATAAAAAAAAAAAAAAAATAAATGAAATAAAATAAAAATACATAATAATAATAATAATAATAGACATAAATAAATAAGGGTGAAAGTGAACCTAAGCACCTAATTTAGTGTAAATGTGATTCTGCTATTTAGATGCAAATGGGAACCTGGGGTCATGCTAGAAATCTTCTATGTAACAGTTGACATCGAGCTCTACGTTCAACCCTTTTTTTTCCCATCGTGTCTAACTTGTATATCCAATAGGTTTCATTCTTGGATATCTCCCTTTTCAAATGTATGTTCCTCCAATTCTGCTCCACTCTATCAATGCCACAAAATTTAAGGTGTGTTGGGTCCCTATTATGAACATCCCTAAAATGTTTCGATAGGCTGTGATGTTTGTAACCCTTTTTTATGTTTCTTATGTGCTCTCCTATTCTTGTGGTGAGCGCCCTGGTGGTCCTTCCCACATATTGCAATCCACACTCACACTCTATTAAATACGTGACGTGGGTACTCTGGCAAGTGATCAGTTTGTCTATTTTAAATTTTTGTTTGTTTGAGTGGGATTGGAATTCTAGCGTTTTCCTTGATTTGTCATCTGATGTTTTACATGATTTACATTTTCCACACCTGAAAAATCCCTTTTGGTTGAAGAAAGTAGTCATTCTTTTGGGTGGGTCAGGTACATTTTTGACCAGCTGGTCTCGGATTCTTCTAGCTCTTCTATAAATGAAATTGGTTTTTTTTGGCAGTATGCTCCCTAGTTGGGGGTCATTTCTAATGATTGGCCAGTGTTTGCTGATAATTCCTTCTAGGATTTTATACTGGCTATTATAGCCTGTCAGGAAAGGTATGGTGTCAACCTGTGCCGTCCTTCTGTTTTTCTTCCTCTTTGAAACAACAGAATCACGGTTTTTCTGTGCTATTTTATTTCTCGTTAATTCTAATGGTCCCTGATGGTACCCCTTGTCTATGAATCTTTCTATTAAGGTGTCTGTCTGTTCATAGTAATCATCCAGTTGATCACAGTTCCTTCTTATTCGGGTGAACTGTCCCATGGGTATGGCTTTCTTCCACTTGGGGTGGTGGCAACTATTATACGGGATATACCCGTTTCTGTCCGTTTCTTTGAAAAAAGTTTTAGTTTCTAGATGTTGTTCCTTCTTGTATATCTCCAGATCTAAGAAATTGACTTTCTGTGTGTGCATTTCTACTGTAAATTTTATATCATATTTGTTGTTACCAATATGTTGCACAAATGTTGCCAGTTCATCTGTGGTGCCCTCCCAAACGATCAGTATGTCATCAATAAATCGTTTGTAGGACACTATTTGTGGCCAAGATTTTCCAAACACCTCCTCATGTTCCCATTTGTTGAGGAAAATGTTGGCCACACTGGGCGCATATTTGTTGCCCATTCCTACCCCTTTTATCTGTTTATAGTATTTGTGCTGGTGCCAATAAAAGTTATGTCCCATGGCCAATCTTAAACCCTCAAGTATAAAACGCCTTTGTCTTAGTTTTAATTCTGAAAAATTCTTCATGGCCCATGCTACTGCCCCTAGTGCGTCTGCCTGTTTGATGTTGGTGTATAATGATTCAACATCTATCGTTACCAATAGTGTCCTGTCATTTACTGTGAGTTGTTTCAACAACCTAATAATGTCTGTGCTGTCCTTAATAAATGCTTGACCCTTCCCCGCTAATGGTTGTAGGTATATATCAAGATATTCCCCCAGTCTAGAAAAAATGGAACCAATTCCACTTATTATTGGTCTACCTGGGGGTTTTTTCTTGTTCTTATGTACTTTGGGTACCTGATATTGGGTTAGGTTGGTCCAATCCCCACTCGTCCACCTCTTCATTGAGGGATGTATTATTGGAATTGGTGGAATTGGATCTCATCCTCTTGCCATTTATGCCATCTAGCTTCAGAGGTAGAGGTAGGGGGTACTACAATCAAAACTATGGGTACCAACAGGGACAGGGGGAATGGAGGGACTGGAGGGAACCATACAAACCTCCCATGCCTGTTTTCCAAACGAGCAGGGGGGGCTGGAATCGCTACCCGCAGGAGAACACACCACAGCCACAAAACAGACAGCCCCAAGGAGGAGAGGGTGCAGAGGGGGAACTAAAAAGAAAAAGAGACAGTTAGGAAAAGGATTATTTAATCTTACAGATATAGAATTTACACAAGAAGAACTGTTGGTCTTAGACAAAGGAATCAAGTATGCCCCAAGCAAAGCGTTCAACCCATTTGAGGCATTCATAGACTTACATAAATTTATTAGAAAACTAAACCTCAAGAAATATTTCATAGGAAAAGAAAAATCTGCTCCACAACAGGAATGTACCACATTTTTACATACTAACCTGAGAAATAAATCCACCTTTAACCCTAGGTCCTCAAATAACCAACATATAGAAGTCTTTAAAAGAATGGTAGAAATGGAGATAAGGAACATCAAACCAAAGACAAACAATAAAATGGATAGAATCTGGCAAGGAATAAGAAAGATCGAGAAACGGAATAACATAGTGATAAGACCGGCAGACAAGGGAGGGGGATTAGTCATTTTGACTAAACAGGACTACAGAGTGGAATTGGACAGATTGGTAAATGACGTAACCACCTACCAACAACTAAAGAAAAATCCCAACAAAGAGTATAAACATAAGCTAAAAGAACTGATAGATAGGGGGGTTTCAGACAAAATACTAAACAAAAAAGAAAGTAGATACCTGCTACCAGAAGCACCAAGGGTGCCGATAATATATCAGGTACCCAAAGTACATAAGAACAAGAAAAACCCCCCAGGTAGACCAATAATAAGTGGAATTGGTTCCATTTTTTCTAGACTGGGGGAATATCTTGATATATACCTACAACCATTAGCGGGGAAGGGTCAAGCATTTATTAAGGACAGCACAGACATTATTAGGTTGTTGAAACAACTCACAGTAAATGACAGGACACTATTGGTAACGATAGATGTTGAATCATTATACACCAACATCAAACAGGCAGACGCACTAGGGGCAGTAGCATGGGCCATGAAGAATTTTTCAGAATTAAAACTAAGACAAAGGCGTTTTATACTTGAGGGTTTAAGATTGGCCATGGGACATAACTTTTATTGGCACCAGCACAAATACTATAAACAGATAAAAGGGGTAGGAATGGGCAACAAATATGCGCCCAGTGTGGCCAACATTTTCCTCAACAAATGGGAACATGAGGAGGTGTTTGGAAAATGTTGGCCACAAATAGTGTCCTACAAACGATTTATTGATGACATACTGATCGTTTGGGAGGGCACCACAGATGAACTGGCAACATTTGTGCAACATATTGGTAACAACAAATATGATATAAAATTTACAGTAGAAATGCACACACAGAAAGTCAATTTCTTAGATCTGGAGATATACAAGAAGGAACAACATCTAGAAACTAAAACTGTTTTCAAAGAAACGGACAGAAACGGGTATATCCCGTATAATAGTTGCCACCACCCCAAGTGGAAGAAAGCCATACCCATGGGACAGTTCACCCGAATAAGAAGGAACTGTGATCAACTGGATGATTACTATGAACAGACAGACACCTTAATAGAAAGATTCATAGACAAGGGGTACCATCAGGGACCATTAGAATTAACGAGAAATAAAATAGCACAGAAAAACCGTGATTCTGTTGTTTCAAAGAGGAAGAAAAACAGAAGGACGGCACAGGTTGACACCATACCTTTCCTGACAGGCTATAATAGCCAGTATAAAATCCTAGAAGGAATTATCAGCAAACACTGGCCAATCATTAGAAATGACCCCCAACTAGGGAGCATACTGCCAAAAAAAAAACAATTTCATTTATAGAAGAGCTAGAAGAATCCGAGACCAGCTGGTCAAAAATGTACCTGACCCACCCAAAAGAATGACTACTTTCTTCAACCAAAAGGGATTTTTCAGGTGTGGAAAATGTAAATCATGTAAAACATCAGATGACAAATCAAGGAAAACGCTAGAATTCCAATCCCACTCAAACAAACAAAAATTTAAAATAGACAAACTGATCACTTGCCAGAGCACCCACGTCACGTATTTAATAGAGTGTGAGTGTGGATTGCAATATGTGGGAAGGACCACCAGGGCGCTCACCACAAGAATAGGAGAGCACATAAGAAACATAAAAAAGGGTTACAAACATCACAGCCTATCGAAACATTTTAGGGATGTTCATAATAGGGACCCAACACACCTTAAATTTTGTGGCATTGATAGAGTGGAGCAGAATTGGAGGAACATACATTTGAAAAGGGAGATATTCAAGAATGAAACCTATTGGATATACAAGTTAGACACGATGGGAAAAAAAAGGGTTGAACGTAGAGCTCGATGTCAACTGTTACATAGAAGATTTCTAGCATGACCCCAGGTTCCCATTTGCATCTAAATAGCAGAATCACATTTACACTAAATTGGGTGCTTAGGTTCACTTTCACCCTTATTTATTTATGTCTATTATTATTATTATTATTATGTATTTTTATTTTATTTCATTTATTTTTATTTTTATTTTTATTATTTTTTTTATTTATTTTTTATTTACATTTTTATTTTCATTTTTTTCATTTTTATTTTTTTTTTATTTTTATTTTCACATATTTATTTTTGTTTTTATTTATTTATTTTTATGTATATTTATTTTACCTACCATACCTACTACACACATTGGTTTGATTTATGTCAGTTTTTATTTATTTATTTATTATTATTATGTATTTTTTTCATTTTATTTCATTTATTTTTATTTTTTTTTTATTTTTATTATTTTTTATTTATTTATTTTTTATTTTTATTTACATTTTTATTTTCATTTATTTTTATATTTTTATATTTTTTTAATTTTATTTTTATTTTTAATTTATATTTATTTTTATTTTTATTTTTATTTTTATTTTTATTTTTATTATTTATATTTATATTTTTTATTTTTATTTTTATTTTTTTATTTTCATTTTCATATTTATTTTTGTTTTTATTTTTTTATTTTTTATGTATATTTATTTTACCTACCATACCTACTACACACATTGGTTTGATTGATTTTTTTACATCACTCATATTTCACGTAAACTCACAGTTTCAAAAATTGTTGTCCTTTTCCCAAAATAGAGAAAGGAAAGAAGAATGGACTTTATAGGCACTTGTTTATGAAAAATATTAATAGTACAAGATTTATTGAATAACATATATAATTACACAAAAAACAACATACAATACATACATAACACCAGTATTGACAAAAAACAATATTGGAATTAAAAGGCTGAGAACTCCGAAAGACTGCCCCTATGGGTATTACAGTACCACACGAAGATTCGCTAGACGTGGGGTCGGTGTGCATGTAGTGTTGACACCATGAATTCTTCCCACTGGAATGTGGACTTGCCCAAGGAGGGGGTTGGTCGTCGGTCCCACCAATTAAAAAACGAAGAACTTTATGCTCGACATGTTTCGCGACTCCTAGGTCGCTTCCTCAGGAGCTTATGTTCTGGTTTAGAAGAGACAATGTGTTACTTTATGTCACTTTTACATATCTGTATCATACAAACATCATATAATCAATATAAGCATTAACATGGATAGAGGTGAGGCTCACCTACTGATGCAGAGCCCTGACCCAGAGTCTCTCTACTCGCTGGCGCCGGTGGGCCCACCAGATGGTTTCACGTGAACCCCCCTAAAGAAAAAGAGGGGGGAAGGAGGAAAGGTGGACACCGTAGGCCACCGAAAAGCAGCGTCACCACCTCTGCCGGGTGTACTCACCAACGGTGAGACCCTCGAGGTTAGGCACTGCTGTGCGGGGACAGAGTTATGGGGACATAAATGGTAACTAGTGATACAAAGAAGGGATGAAAAGGGGCAAGGCAGAAAAGTAATGATAAACAAATAATTAGTCAATTGGAACATCATATATTAAATGTTCACTGAAAAAGTAGCCTCTCTACATATACTCCACAATACTTACTGGAGTAGGTATTTGTAAGAGGTATAGTAGGTTGCTTATTACTTCACTCTGCTGGAGACCCGGAACTTGATACCCAGAAGGAAAGGTCCGCTCTAAGGGGATATATAGATACAAGGGTGCTTATAAGTTCTCTACCATGCGTGTATAGTTAATATTATCATTATACCTAAAGCCAACATAAAAAAGAGAGGCCTGGTAGTATGACCATGGGGGAGAGGATATATCTCCTAAAGGCCACATCTTGGTATAAATAGATTAATTAGCAAAGGTACTTAGAACTTACTATAACGGTATTGAGAAACAAAACTAATGTTTGCCCCCTTAAAGTAATGGACCCCATAGAACATAAAAGGGCATCAAGAAAGTAAAGGGCACTATACCTTGCAGGGAGGGTGGAGTGGAATAGTATATGTCCAGCAGGAAGGTAGTGCGGCTGTCTGGCAGGTATATGGCCGCCGCTCTCACAGGGCATCTGTGAGAAGTGGCAGCCAAGATGCCGCTTCTTATGTCCCGATCGGATGACGTCAGAACACGTCCGACGTCAATCCGAACCAGCCGGAACGTCATCGACAACAGCGTGGGTGCGCGCGCAACACATACTGCGTTGCGCTCCACACGGCGTAGATGGCGTAGCGGAGGACGTTGTGTAGCAACGTCGTCCTAGCCGCACAGCATCGCAGGCCTGCACCCATGTAGTCCCCGATGACAACGGGGGACCAGGGCAGCACGGAACAGAGGTGCTTGCGGCTTGGGCGGCTGCATAACCCTGCCGCACTGGTGGCTGCAGGGTGTCCGTCCTCAACGTGGTGTATAGAACATGGGGTCCATCGCGCTGAGTTAAGATGGAAAACAGAACAAGATGTACACATAAGTGGTATACATATGGGTAGATACTAGCGAGGGAAGGGAGAGGGCGGGTGGGGGACAATGCATCAGGGGGTTGCCTCATATTTGGAAAAAAAAATAAAGGCAAAAGATACAATGAAATAAAGTACAGTACAGCAACAAGCAATGAAAAAACATCACATGTATTCGTAAACATGGTTTACAATAAGTCTACAAGACTAAACTTGGTACAGAGACTAATGCTATCCTATAAGGTGAATCACACTATTCAGGAGAAGGGAAAAGGAGGGGAAAGGTATAGGGAAAAGGGGGAAGGGAAAGGGGGATGGGGACAGAACGGGGAAGGAGAATACATGGAAAGACAGGAATAAAAATTTGTTAGAGCATCTCTACAAAATTCACCCCACCGGGCACCAAAGAGGGGACACCCCCCGTCCATATATTCAAAGAAAGGGGCGGTAGGATATCACCTCGTTGATGCCGGGCGGGGCAGTGGCCTCTAAGCGCTCGATCCAATATGTTTCACTTTGTAAAATTTTTTTGTCCCAATTTCCGCCTCTAGGATCTTGTTTGACCACTTCTAAAACCAAGAAAGTGATCATAGAGATGTCGAATTTATGATATAATCCCAGGTGTCGGCTCACGGGAGTTAACATTTTGGCCCATTGGGAATAGAAGAGATGATCATAGATTCTCTCTTTTGGTAACATTTGGAACTTATATAGGATTTTCGGTACCAAAACCATCTTTACAGTATTGATACGCCCTATCCAAGAAAGGGGTCGGGTTGATATTTTTTTTATTTCCTTCTTAATTTCATCCAGGAAAGGGATATAGTTTATTAGATATATTTTTCTTAGGGAGGTAGCTAATCTAATTCCCAGGTATTTTAAGTTCTTCCTCCAAGAGAAGTGCAATTCTTTTTGCAAATTCTCTTCTTCCTGTCTGCTTATGTTTACATTTAAGATCTCAGATTTACTAAGATTAATTTTAAAATTTGAGATTTATCTATACTGTTTTAGAGTCTTCAGTAGATCATAGATTCAGCACATCGTCTACCTTGATACCTTTAATATCTGGATTGTTGCGAATTGACACAAGCAGGGATTCCAAAGTCAGCACAAACAGAAGTGGTGAGAGCGGACATCCCTGCCTGGTTTCATTTTTCCATCTCGAAGGGGAGGGATAGTGTGCCATTTACCTTCACACAGGCCGAAGGGTGGTTATACAATACTCCTATCCATTGGATCATTCTTGGTCCTATGCCCAAGACTTCCAGCATTTTTATCATAAGTCTACCCTGTCAAATGCTTTTTCAGCATCGAACGATAATGCCCCATAATGCACTGCGGAATCACAGTAGATTGCTGTATGATGATTGGCCAAAGCATGCACCTGACCTGCATGCTTTGGCCAATCACAGCGTGGAGTTCCCCTTCAAGATCATCAGAGCACAAGTCGCATGCCAAAGTCGGATCAGTTAAGATGGCGATCCGACTTTAGTGATATTCAATGGGTTGAAGTAGGATCAAAGTCAGACCCAAGTAGTACAGGGAACATTTTCAAAGTCGGGCCGAATGGGTGAATGGGTTTGAAAAATATCCTGACTACGAAAATGACACCCAAGTGCAATCAACAGATGCACTCAATCATGCCTGCCTGAAGACGAGGTTAATGCCTTACTCACGTCTTTGACAGACATAATTGTCACACACTCCTTCATGTACACATTTCACGCCATGCTCTGAATATTTCCTACATCATACTCGAAATTACAAAAGAATGTATGTCTAATTGACAATGTCGCACTATTAACAAGACATTCTCAACGTCACTTCTGTCTGCTCAAGATACTGTATCTAATGTTTACCCTGAAGATGTTGTTAACTGTACTGTTTGTTAAACTTTGATTAATAAAAATATTTTGAAAAAAATAAAATCATAAGAAATACATCTTTCCAGAAATGTTTTGCTACTGAGCAATCCCACCAAGAATGGAGATGTGATCCTAGATCACCACATCCATGAAAACAAAATGGAAAATAATTAAGAGCATTTCTAATACTAATCTCCATACTACTCATTTAAATCAGTTATACCCAATCGAATGTCACTATATTAACCAATTTTGCCATTCTTCGACATTCCCTGATACATGGAGTCTGTTGATTTTAATTTAATCAAATTTAATTCAATGGAATCTACATAACCTAGTACCATCTAGCCAAGTCCTACAGCATGGAACTTCACGCAATACATTATGTTGCATCCATAGGTCCCCAAGACAGACGGACGATCTGACCCCCTCACCCCTTCACGGTGCTATGGTAGGTCAAATCCATCTATACACACACAAAAAAAACTCTATACATACCATACCATACACACTCTTATATACCAGTATTTCTAGTACTATGAATCCCTATTAGCTTGTTATACCGGGAGTTAGCGTATCATTTATGCCACATTTCCCTCAGCTTCAACAATGTTTGCTATGGTTTGTCAATCCCAGTGACATTGCAGCGCTACAGAACATAGTGATTCAGGTCTGCAATGCCACTACCACCTCCATTTCTATTGCCATTCTCATTCCCCCATGCATCTATATTCATTTGTTTGCATTGTGTCATCTTTAATTCTATTTGCACTTGTACTTATATATGTAGATGTATATGATTTATTTTCCAATTTGTAATGCAATGAGTGTACATTTTAACTTTCCAACGCTATCTGGTGTATGCATCTGTGCTTCTCCATAGAGAATTCTATCTGCATATATATGTGTGTGCAGGGGCATAACTAGAAATCACAGGGCCCCATAGCAAAATGTTGTATGGGCCCCCCCCCCCACCCTCACCCAGGGGCGGATCCAGAGTCTAGTCTCGGGAGGGGTACTTGCCAGAAAATATGTTTTTTTGGAGGCAATTTATCAAGGCAATGGCTGATGTTGGCGCTTCAATCATCACGGCACCATGGCTGTTATGGTGTCAGGATGATTGAAACACATTATTTCTATTATTACATTGTTATAGAAAATGAAATAGTTCAACTCACCATAATGCAGAATCAGTGGGAGCCCCGAGCGTGTCACTTGCCACTGTCGCCTGCCACCAGATACAGATTGTCACTTGCCACGTCACCTGCCACCAGATGCAAATTGTCGCTTGTCACACATTGCAGATTGTCCATTTGCCACGTCACCTGCCACAAGTTGCGGATTGTCACTTGCCACGTCACCTGTCACACATTGCGGATTGTCCACTTGCAATGTCACCTGCCACAAGTTGCGGATTGTCACTTGCCACATCACCTGCCACATGTTGTGGATTGTCACTTGCCACACGTTGCAAATTGTCCACTATCACCTGCCACACATTGCGGATTGTCCACTTGCCACACATTTCAAATTGTCCACTTGCCACGTCACCTGCCACCCATTGCAGATTGTCCACTTGCCACGTCACCTGCCACCCGTTGCGGATTGTCCACTTGCCATGTCACCTGCCACAAGTTGCAAATTGTCCACTTGCCACGTCACCTGCCACACATTGCAGATTTCCACTGGCCACGTCACCTGCCCCAAGTTGCGGATTGTCCACTTGCCATGTCACCTGCCCCAAGTTGCGGATTGTCCACTTGCCACGTCACCTGACACACATTGCAGATTGTCCACTTGCCACAAGTTGCATATTATCACTTTCATGCTAAGGTGGGGAATGGGGATTGTCACTTCTGTTTCCCAGTCTGAGTCAGGCAGCAGAGAGATGATGTAATCTCTCTGCTGCTTGCACAGTGAGGGCAAAACTGCCAGGAAGCAGGGCGGGCGCCGGGCGTTAAGAGATGATGTCATCTCTCTGCTCCACTCACCCGCTGATTGGCCACCCACCTAGCCTCCCAGCTGGCAGCTTCCCATAACCCCCAATTCCCCCCGCCGCCGAGCCACCCAGCTGCATCCACTCATACAGTCAGTGTGACTGTACGAGCGTCGAGTGGGCGGGCAGCTCACCTGCCGCCCGCTCACCGTGCCCTCCTAGGCTGCGGGCCCCATATCGCCCGCATGGGTCGCTATGGCGGTAGTTCCACTGTGTGTGTGTGTGTGTGTGTATCTGTATGCACATGTGTATAGACATTCATGTATCATTTTATGTAAGGGGACATTTGCAGTAGTCCAGCTATAGTGATTTATGTTGGCAACAATGTATGTAAACAGTGGTGGAACTACCGCCATAGCGACCCATGTGGGCGCTATGGGGCTTACAGCTGAGGAGGGCCCGGTGAGCGGGCGGCGGGTGAGCCGCCGAGCTGCCCGTCCACTCGGCGCTCGTACAGTCACACTGACTGTATGAGCGGGCACGGCAGGTTACGGGAAGCTGCCAGCTGGGAGGCTGGGTGGGTGGCCAATCAGCAGGTGGCGGAACAGAGAGATGACATCATCTCTCACCGCCCGGCGCCCGCCCTGCTTCCTGGCAGTTTCGCCCTCACTGTGCAGGCAGCAGAGAGATTATCTCTCTGCTGCCTGACTCAGACTGGGAAACAGAAGTGACAATCCTCATTCCCCTCCTTAGCAGGAAAGTGACAATCTGCAACTTGTGGCAGGTGATGTGGCAAGTAGACAATCGGCAATGTGTGGCAAGTGGACAGTTTGCAACTTGTGACAAGTGACGTGGCAAGTGGACAATCCGCAATGTGTGGCAGGAGACGTGGCAAGTAGACAATCTGCAACTTGGGGCAGGTGACGTGGCAAGTGGACAATCCGCAATGTGTGGCAGGTGATGTGGCAAGTGGACAATCCGCAACTTGGGGCAGGTAACATGGCAAGTGGACAATCCACAACTTGGGGCAGGTGACGTGGCAAGTGGACAATCCGCAATGTGTGGCAGGTGACGTGGCAAGTGGACAATTTGCAACTTGTGGCAGGTGACGTGGCAAGTGGACAATCCGCAACGGTTGGCAGGTGACGTGGCAAGTGGACAATTTGCAACGTATGGCAAGTGACAATCCGCAACTTGTGGCAGGTTATAGTGGGCAATTTGCAATGTGTGGCAAGTGATAATCCACAACATGTGTCAGGTGATGTGGCAAGTGGACAATCCGCAATGTGTGACAGGTGACGTGGCAAGTGACAACCCGCAACTTGTGGCAGGTGACATGGCAAATGGACAATCTGCAACGTGTGACAAGTGACAATTTGCATCTGGTGGCAGGTGACGTGGCAAGTGACAATACGCCTCTGGTGGCAGGCGACGGTGGCAAGTGACACGCTCGGGGCTCCCACTGATTCTGCATTATGGTGAGTTGAACTATTTCATTTTCTATAACAATGTAATAATAGTAATAATGTGTTTCAATCATCCTGACACCATTACAACCATGGTGCCGTGATGATTGAAGCGCCAACATCAGCCATTGCCTTGATAAATTGCCCCCAAAAAAACGTATTTTCTGGCAGTGCCCCTCCCGAGACTAGACTCTGGATCCGCCCCTGGGTGAGGGGGGGCCCATACAACATTTTGCTATGGGGCCCTGTGATTTCTAGTTACGCCCCTGTATGTGAACAATCAATAATATACTAACACTTTCCCTATCTACACACACTTTCCACCTAACTATATGGGACACTGCTCTATTGATTATATACACTGTATGCATACCCATTATCTGATATGTGTCTCTTAAAGTTTGAAATAAGTGTCAGCAATTCTATTGATATCTGTCCGGTGTTTGTTCAATGTAGAGCGCTGGGATGTAGAGGGAACTGGCCTACAGTGAAGGAGGATCCAAGCATTTGAGTGGACCACCTGTCCAGTTTTTGTACCACACATCACGTCCTCTACATTTTAAATATACAGACCAGACCTGTTATATCAAGGCACTGAGGAAGAGGAAGACCCTCGAAATGCATTAGCCGATTGTTTAATTTTTATCCCGTATATGGGCACCATTTTTTTAATGTTATATTTAACTCAGTTGACTAGGGGGTACTTACATTGTAACTCACCCACTCTTATGAATACATAGTATTTTTATTCTCTGTACACACCAGTTTGTTTTAATAAACGTTTTAAAAGTACTCATGCATAAGGCCACATGCCTTCTCTTTCTTCTTTTAGTTTACTAGTATATGTATCATGAGATAATTTCAGTTGAATCAGTGTAATGGGGCGATTTCGTTTTATAAGTGCTCGGGCTAAAAGAGAGTCTGGTTTATTTGCTTTAAGATAAAATGTATATTTAGACTTACCTAACATTTTATCTACAGATTCTGATAAACGTGCTTTATCAAGCTGTAATTTAGTCACAGGGGTAGGGATTAGATTGAAATTCTGTTTCAAATTTTTGTTTTAGTTGTCTTTTTTTCTCTTTTAAGAAATGGGGCTTGGAGTATACAAACCCCACGGAGAACAGGTTTTCTGAGCTTCCCATAAGGTCAGTGGGGATATATTAGGGGTCTCATTATTGGCCAGGTAAACGTTTATGGCTATTTCTAGATCAGAGGAGTGTGATGGATGAGTTGGATTGAATCATTGATATGCCATGTAGAATCTTGTAGGGAAGATAAGGTGAAAACCGCGCTATTCTTATCCATCAAGCATTGGGATTGCCACCGCTAGTTTGTACTATACTGTGGTCCCCCCACAAACTCTAAATTCCTAAAGTGCAGGTGCTAGCCTACTATTTAAATGCCGTATTCAAATAAAATTAAATTAAATCAAAAAACAAAAAACAGAAGATCAAAAAATCAAAAAATATCAAGTGCTCAGTGCTAATTCCGTGCCTTGATCAGCTGATTCAAAGTGCTTTGTGCATATAAGTATCATAGGTCACTATCACGTGATATTAGGCGTGATCTGTGTTAATTGCAAAGTCTGGTGCTTCTACTAATATTATCAAGTTCATTCCATCATGTCGGTGGTGTGAGTATAGTCTAAATTAATAAGAATATAGTAAATTTAGAGAAGTACCATCATCCATCATATTTGAAGAAGACAAGGGGTGACTAGGTCAGGTGACGCAGGTGCTGAATCTGCGTATAGTAGACCTATGACCCACAAGAAATGGGGAAAGGGGAAATTGGACTATATCGGTACTATTGAGTAATATAAAACAGGGACTGGAGTATGAATTTTATAGAAAAAGCAATAAATTTTAATAGACAAAACACATTACATGATCGACACTAAAATAGTATTAGATCGCATAAAAACAAGCAAGCACATTAATCCCTCCTATACATTTATCAAACTTGACTAAAGAATGCAGGCCTAGGCCCGTAAGCTTGACGTCTGTTTGAACGTAGAGAGGAGATGTCTCGACCGGTTTCGCAGCATAAGCTGCTTCTTCAGGAGATAGCTCTAAAATAGATATCATTGTTCAACATGTAATATATAAACAGCATTGGTACATGGAGATTACAATATGAAGAAAGAGGATGCGTCCACTCACCAGTGCGTATGGAGAGAAGTATCCAACGAGCCCAGAAATGCCTTACCCGGCAGATATGGGGGCCTGAGTACATGGACTAGACAGTGACAATAAAAAAGGAGGTATGATATAAGTATAATAGTTGGCACGTTAAGCATCACCACCCGTGAAGGAAAGGAAAGGATAGTGTGGGGCCAAGGGGGGGGGGGGGGGTGGGGGGGAAAGGTGGGGGTGGGTAAGGTTGTGGGTGGGATGAGTTGGGGTGTGGATGAAAGGGGAGGGGGGGGGGAGGATGTGGAATAAGGGAAAAACAGGGAAACAACGGGGTAGGGAAAGCGGGGGAAGGGGGGTTATGATGGGGAGGAAAAAATGGGGAGGGGGAAGGGAAGGAAGGGGGGGGGGGAAATAGGGGGGGGGGGGGATAGGGGGGGGGGGGGGGGGGGGGAAAGGGAGGGGAAGGGGTCCGTGTGGAGAAGGAGAAGTGTGGGGAGTGGGGAGGAAAGGGAGAAGGGAGGGGAAGGGAAAAATTGGGGGTGAGAGTATTGGCGGGCAGGGAGGGGGAAGGTAATGGGGGGGGGGGGGAATGGGGGTGGGGTGGGCAAAGAGGAGGAACCAGGAGAGGGGGAGAGAAAAAAAGGGGGGGGGGGGAAGTGGAAGGGGGAAGGGGGAGAAAGGGGAGGGGGGGCGAGGAAGGAGGAGTGGAGGAGGGGTAAGGGGTGTGCGGGAAGGAGGGCTGTGCAATTCTTGCCAAAAGCTAGTGATGGGATTGAAAGGTCACTTACAAAAAGTATATGTCAATGTCAGGCTAGGACAGCGGAACGTGGGAGTCTCAGCTGGTTATGGTAGTTGTTAAATGCATAGGGTAAAATGGAGTAGGGAACCGTTGAGGAGTTGCAAAGTCCAGCATTTACAGTCTAGAACAGGGGAATAATAAGATAATCCCACTCATTAGAAGTAGAGGTTAAGTAATCGATTGTGGTGGATTTAGAAAGGTACATACCCCCGAGACTGTGATCCCACACGATGTTCCGCGTCCTAGAAGTTCCATGTGCCTATTGGCGGTGAACAGACACCGTCATATAGGCGCCCCAATCAGTGACGTCATGCGCCCGCCAGCAAAGTGGCGCGCACCGGCGTCACTGATCAGCCCATCTACAGATCCTCCGGATCCGACGGGACCACCGACAACCGTGCCTTGCAGAGCGCACACCGCCATGTTGGTTAAAGGCGGTGTGGCCCGGCCTGATGACGCTGTGTGTGAAGCGCCGGTGTTGCGCATGCGCAGATGGAAGGACCCACTGCGCATGCGTCCAGCGTTCCGGGAGATTGTAAACAAGGCGTATCGATGTAATAAGGCCATGAGACCTGCGCTGACAGGCAGAGAAGCATCACAAAAGTGATGCTCATCAATGGGGGCAACCCATGTATGGGTTCACATAGCACGTGTCGGTGGGGTGTCAGTGTGGATGGATGTGCTCCAAAACAGCCCGAACACATAAACATATATATATAAGGGCCAAGGGTAAGAGGGCATAAAATTCCCTCCAAGATGGGCACATATCTGCCGGGAAGGCCCTATTGAAAGGGAACCGGACTCTGATGGCAGGTCTCCAAAGTACTACATATGTGAGGTGGCACATCCTGTACAGCAAAAGAATAATACAGAGATAGCATGAAGTTAATAGGTGCACATACAGGCAATACACAGCATAATCAGGTTATACAGTATTTATGGACATTTAAAATGAAGGTCCTGGAGGATCCTTCTTGTAACATAAGGGGCCAACAGAAATCACTGTGTCAAAAAAGGCATTGGGAATGACAAGGGTGCTAAACGGCATAACAAGTGCCAGCAAAGCCAAAGTTGTAGGGTCAGGTTAGGTATAGTCCGACTCTACAAGAAGGGCTTATAGGATATTGTCTCATTCAAGCCAGGGGGATGGGTAGCGTTGAGTTTTTCAATCCATAGGGTTTCTCTTTGTAAAATAAGGCGATCCCAATCACCTCCTCTAGGATCTTGGGGTATCACCTCCAATACTCGGAAGTGCACCACTGACGTGTCATAGCGGTGGTAGAGACCGATATGCCGTCCAATTGTGGTCAATTTACCACTTCCAGAGTAGTAGAGGTGATCCCCAATCCTCTGCCTAAATTCTCTGATGGTTTTACCCACATAGAACGAATTGCACTGACACTGCATGAGGTATATCACTCCTCTGGTGCCGCAATCCGCATGGCAACGAGGAATGAAAATTTCCCCATTGGGCAGTGCAAAACGTTTTGCTTCACTAACCCAAGGGCAACGGGGGCATTGGCCACATTTGAAAGTGCCAAACGGTCTGCTTTTGGGGGATTTGGCAGAAATATAATGACTACTAGTTAGACAGTCACGGAGAGAGCGAGCTCTGCGGAATACCAAATCAGGTTTGGAGCGTACATGCTTATTAAGGGTCTGATGGTCTGTCAAAAGATGCCAGTTTTTGGTAAGTATATCTCTCAAAGAGTGATGATGAGCAGAGTAACGAGTAATGAATCGAACCGGTTCCATAGTTGGCGTGGGTTTGGGTCTTTTAATCAAAAGGGAGCTTCTAGGTCTCTGGTAGGCCTTATTGAAGGCCTTTCTAAGGTTCGAAGAGGAGTAGCCTCTTGCTAGTAAACGTTTGCGTAAGGCATCTGCCTGTGTCTTAAAGTCTTCCTCCTTGGCGCAATTCCTGCGAAGACGCAGGTATTGCGCGAATGGTATACTACGCACCAGAGATTTAGGGTGGGCACTGGTAGCAAATAATAAAGTGTTACCCGCAGTGGGTTTCCGATAAAGGTTTGTCCCTAGGTAACCATCAGGTTGTTTGATGATGGTCAGATCCAGAAATGGGATCCGGCCATCATCAACAGTGTAGGTAAAGGATAAATTAAAAGTATTGTGGCCAAGTAGATCAATGAATTCTATAAGTTTGTCTTTGGTGCCCGTCCAGACAAGGAACAGGTCATCGATGTATCGAAACCATAACAACACTTCCAATAAGTACTCCGCATAAGCCTCATCGGATTGTACCGATTGTTCCCAACCCCCTAGATAGAGGTTGGCGTAGGCAGGGGCGCACGAAGTCCCCATGGCGACTCCTTGAGTCTGCAAAAATAATTGTTCATCAAAAGTGAAAAAATTTTTAGTTAAAATGAATTTCAAAAGGGTCAACTATACGCAGATTCAGCACCTGCGTCACCTGACCTAGTCACCCCTTGTCTTCTTCAAGTTCATTCCATCAGTAGCCCATCTTCATTGCCCAACATGATGATACAATAATAAATATCTGTTACATGTGACCCAAGCTTTTCAATAACATAATCCCATCAGTGTTTTTTTATAGTATAACAATGTGAGAACAAATTTTACAATGTTAAAACCAAAAACAAAAAACAGAACAAAAATAGAGTCCGTGACAACACCGCTTGTGCTTGGTTAAACTTTAAATTTTCATTGTGCAGATTTCTTGCTTTGTGACCGTCACCAACTATGAAATGGATCACTTACCAAACCTTGGTAAGTATAAAGCCTGCGGTTACTTTAGGATAACCAATCCTATCTATGGCCTCCCTCTTTCTCTCACTTCCTGGTGCAGATGTTATACGGATAGACTCCACAGCAGGTGTCCCCAGAAAATGAGATAATAAACAAGGGGCTTCTAATGGTGAAGTACGTTTTTCAAAGGATTTTATTAAAAGTAAAATATCATAAAAGACTCACATGGTCCAGTGCCGTAGCTGGCACTAAGCATATCCAGCCTTGTGTTTAAAATCAGGTTCCTTTTGGTTGGCGTGCGTCCTGGACTCCCTTCCTGGTGTGAGGTCCCTCTCCCGGAAGTGACGCAATCGCGTATAATTACCCAGCAGCCTCTACGCGTTTCGCAAAGGGTTTTGCGTCATCAGGAAGCTGCTGGGTGTATGGGTAATTGTGTTTTTATAGCCCCAATCCTGTATTTGTGTCCCCTTGATAGGGTGCCTTCCATGTCTGTCTATGTATGTATCATTGCCGCCGTCTTTTCCTCCCCCCGGAAGTGTCTATGCCGCCATCTTAGGTCCGGTGACCGGAAGTTTGTATAGCGCCATTTTTGTTTTGGGATCCCCTGCATTTTGCCCTTTCTTATGATGCGACCATGTTAAGTGATGTTCCCTAATCATTCCTATTTGCTTGTGCCCTTACTATGTGTGGTTCAATCAAGTCTTCTGCCTGTTGTTACCTATGTCGCCGGAAGTGTGTTATAGGTTCATTTACACTCTGTTGGTGTTGGCTGATCCCTTTTTGTGAACGTTCCCACCCACAAAGCTGGATTGCTTTCACAGTTTTGTACATTGCCATCAATTGAATACAGGTTATATTTGTGTTATTGTCTTTTACTCTTTGATTCAAAACTGACATGTCCCCCTGTTCCCATTTTGGCATCAACCTTAAAGAGTGTGTTATCAAAAAATATTATTATGTAGACCCAATTTGTATGATAAACTGTGAGTTTACGTGAAATATGAGTGATGTAAAAAAATCAATCAAACCAATGTGTGTAGTAGGTATGGTAGGTAAAATAAATATACATAAAAATAAATAAAATAAAAACAAAAATAAATATGAAAATGAAAATAAAAATAAAAATAAAAATAAAAATGAAAATCAAAATAAAATTAAAATTCAAATTAAAAATAAAAATAAAAAATAAAAAAATAAAATAAAATGAAAATAAAAATAAAAATAAAAATAAATAATAAAAATAAATATAAATAATAAAAATAAAAATAAAAATAAAAAAATATAAAAATATAAAAATAAAAATGAAAATAAAAATGTAAATAAATAAAAAATAAATAAATAAAAAATAATAAAAATAAAAATAAAAATAAATGAAATAAAATAAAAATACATAATAATAATAATAATAATAGACATAAATAAATAAGGGTGAAAGTGAACCTAAGCACCTAATTTAGTGTAAATGTGATTCTGCTATTTAGATGCAAATGGGAACCTGGGGTCATGCTAGAAATCTTCTATGTAACAGTTGACATCGAGCTCTACGTTCAACCCTTTTTTTTCCCATCGTGTCTAACTTGTATATCCAATAGGTTTCATTCTTGGATATCTCCCTTTTCAAATGTATGTTCCTCCAATTCTGCTCCACTCTATCAATGCCACAAAATTTAAGGTGTGTTGGGTCCCTATTATGAACATCCCTAAAATGTTTCGATAGGCTGTGATGTTTGTAACCCTTTTTTATGTTTCTTATGTGCTCTCCTATTCTTGTGGTGAGCGCCCTGGTGGTCCTTCCCACATATTGCAATCCACACTCACACTCTATTAAATACGTGACGTGGGTACTCTGGCAAGTGATCAGTTTGTCTATTTTAAATTTTTGTTTGTTTGAGTGGGATTGGAATTCTAGCGTTTTCCTTGATTTGTCATCTGATGTTTTACATGATTTACATTTTCCACACCTGAAAAATCCCTTTTGGTTGAAGAAAGTAGTCATTCTTTTGGGTGGGTCAGGTACATTTTTGACCAGCTGGTCTCGGATTCTTCTAGCTCTTCTATAAATGAAATTGGTTTTTTTTGGCAGTATGCTCCCTAGTTGGGGGTCATTTCTAATGATTGGCCAGTGTTTGCTGATAATTCCTTCTAGGATTTTATACTGGCTATTATAGCCTGTCAGGAAAGGTATGGTGTCAACCTGTGCCGTCCTTCTGTTTTTCTTCCTCTTTGAAACAACAGAATCACGGTTTTTCTGTGCTATTTTATTTCTCGTTAATTCTAATGGTCCCTGATGGTACCCCTTGTCTATGAATCTTTCTATTAAGGTGTCTGTCTGTTCATAGTAATCATCCAGTTGATCACAGTTCCTTCTTATTCGGGTGAACTGTCCCATGGGTATGGCTTTCTTCCACTTGGGGTGGTGGCAACTATTATACGGGATATACCCGTTTCTGTCCGTTTCTTTGAAAAAAGTTTTAGTTTCTAGATGTTGTTCCTTCTTGTATATCTCCAGATCTAAGAAATTGACTTTCTGTGTGTGCATTTCTACTGTAAATTTTATATCATATTTGTTGTTACCAATATGTTGCACAAATGTTGCCAGTTCATCTGTGGTGCCCTCCCAAACGATCAGTATGTCATCAATAAATCGTTTGTAGGACACTATTTGTGGCCAAGATTTTCCAAACACCTCCTCATGTTCCCATTTGTTGAGGAAAATGTTGGCCACACTGGGCGCATATTTGTTGCCCATTCCTACCCCTTTTATCTGTTTATAGTATTTGTGCTGGTGCCAATAAAAGTTATGTCCCATGGCCAATCTTAAACCCTCAAGTATAAAACGCCTTTGTCTTAGTTTTAATTCTGAAAAATTCTTCATGGCCCATGCTACTGCCCCTAGTGCGTCTGCCTGTTTGATGTTGGTGTATAATGATTCAACATCTATCGTTACCAATAGTGTCCTGTCATTTACTGTGAGTTGTTTCAACAACCTAATAATGTCTGTGCTGTCCTTAATAAATGCTTGACCCTTCCCCGCTAATGGTTGTAGGTATATATCAAGATATTCCCCCAGTCTAGAAAAAATGGAACCAATTCCACTTATTATTGGTCTACCTGGGGGTTTTTTCTTGTTCTTATGTACTTTGGGTACCTGATATTGGGTTAGGTTGGTCCAATCCCCACTCGTCCACCTCTTCATTGAGGGATGTATTATTGGAATTGGTGGAATTGGATCTCATCCTCTTGCCATTTATGCCATCTAGCTTCAGAGGTAGAGGTAGGGGGTACTACAATCAAAACTATGGGTACCAACAGGGACAGGGGGAATGGAGGGACTGGAGGGAACCATACAAACCTCCCATGCCTGTTTTCCAAACGAGCAGGGGGGGCTGGAATCGCTACCCGCAGGAGAACACACCACAGCCACAAAACAGACAGCCCCAAGGAGGAGAGGGTGCAGAGGGGGAACTAAAAAGAAAAAGAGACAGTTAGGAAAAGGATTATTTAATCTTACAGATATAGAATTTACACAAGAAGAACTGTTGGTCTTAGACAAAGGAATCAAGTATGCCCCAAGCAAAGCGTTCAACCCATTTGAGGCATTCATAGACTTACATAAATTTATTAGAAAACTAAACCTCAAGAAATATTTCATAGGAAAAGAAAAATCTGCTCCACAACAGGAATGTACCACATTTTTACATACTAACCTGAGAAATAAATCCACCTTTAACCCTAGGTCCTCAAATAACCAACATATAGAAGTCTTTAAAAGAATGGTAGAAATGGAGA